>CAUYSK010115658.1:0-37056 GCA_963575035.1 Avahi laniger
GCGCCACCATGCCCAGCTAATTTTTTCTCTATATATATATTTAGTTGTCCAGATAATTTCTTTCTATTTTTAGTAGAGACAGGGTCTCGCTCTTGCTCAGGCTGGTCTCGAACTCCTGACCTTGAGCGATCCACCCGCCTCTGCCTCCCAAAGTGCTAGGATTACAGAGGTGAGCCACCGTGCCCAGCCCTTCTGTTGTATTCTTAACCTCTGATTTCTTTGTTTTCCTTTCTTAAGAGTTCCCAAGCTCCATTCCCAACACACACACACACACACACACACACACACACACACACAAACACATGCGTGCCGCGTGCACACGTACACACACACACAAATTTTTTAAATTTATTATTATTTCAATTAAATGTTAATTGCTCCTAAAGTGAATTACCACATATAATGTAATAATGCCTCAAGCTTAAAGAATTTAGAACATTTTCCAGTATCAGAGAGTTAGATGGGAAGAGATTTTGGAAACATTGTGAACCTGTTCATGTTTCCTCCCTACACAGGTTTAAGGACATTCAAATTCAATGATCAGCCTTCCTTTAGCAAGTGTACAAGTTCTTGGGACACATATTTTAAGTAAAGATAATATTTTTAGCCACATAGTCTCATTCTTATTGGTTCTAATTTCCTCATTTATGCTTTTATAAAACATGTATATTTTTCTGTAAGCCATATGAATAATCTCTTTTCTGGAACAAGTCATCATATAAATAAAAATAAATTTTAAGAAAATCAGGTTTTTTGACTTCTGAGAAACTTCCTTACTGGCTTAGAGATTTCTAAGTTAAATTGGGTCCCTTGGAGAATATAGTTCATATTTTTGCTCCTATTCATTCATCTCTATATATCTATTTATTTCTCAGTGACTAGAGGGGTAAAAACTAAGATTCAGAAAAAAATGAATGATCCTTGCTTGCAGTCTAGTTTTCAAGTTGTCATCTGTTAAGAATTGATGCAAATGGTAGAGGTACGGAGCTTTTCTTCAATTCTTTTTCATTATTCTCGTAGCTATTCAGTAGCTCGATTCTATAAATAAATGAGCCTATCAGGAGTAAGAGACCATGAATGACAGCTGTGCTCCTCTGATTACTAGATTCACTTACATGATCTCATGTATACTTTTAAATTAGTGTCTGTGACATTTTTTTGAAGGGAGCAAGGAAACATGCTAATTACTTTCACTGCTGACTTTACAGATAAAATGAGAAATATCCCATTAACTCAGAGTGAGACATGGCTCTGGGTTGATTACATAAAGTAAGAAGCTGAGATTAGTTTTGAAAACTAGAAAAATAAGTCACACAGTTTTGCTACGTTGGTGTTGGTTAGCTGGTGTTAGCTGGTTGGATTTTCTCTGCTCACTCAGTCGTCAAGGATCCTCATCCCCAATGTGTGCGAGAACTTGACAGTGTTTGCACTCATTGTGTAACAATGGGGTAATCTCCTCTGGGTACAGTAATTCCCTTTCTCAGTCATGTAGGAGTGAAAAAGGCTTCTGATCTTTGGAGGTAGTTGCTGTCTTTCAGTGGATTTTCTTTTTTTCTGATATCTGCTACCTCACGGTAATGAGAATACTTTGACTACCTTCCTGGGTTGGGCAAGTAACAAAAGAACAACCTTATTGTAAATCTTGCTGCCTCTTAGTACCTAGATTATCTCTGCAAAAGCTGTATTTGGAACCAAATATGTATAGCTCATAGAAAAATACCTTGTTTGTACTCATTATGGTGTTATGTTACTGTTATTATTTTTTACTTATATACTTGTCTTCTCCACAAGAATATATACTTCTTGAAGGCAGTCTTGTCTTTTTAATGATTGTTTCTCCAGCACAGAATTCCAAAAACATAGTAGATTTACAAAAAATATTTTCTAAAAATTCTTAACCTGATAAGTGTGAAGCAAGAATTGTTTTATTTTTCTATTCAGCTATCTGTAGTTTATAAAAATTCCTTCATCACTTATATTCAGGAGTCATCCTCATCATTGTTGGGATTGTCATCATTGTCATTTGTCATCATACCACCCATTTGTTGCTCTCTTATTAAGTACCAGTTTCTCTGCTAAGTATGTTTTATACATAATCTTATTTAACCCACACAACAATCTTATGAGATATCGGCCTCAGTTCTATTTTGCAAATGAAGAAAGTGAAGTATGAAGAAGTTAAGCAATTTTTCACAGCTGAAAAAGTAGCAGTCATGATTCAAAATCTGATATGTCTTATTTTATGTCTGAGTTCTTGTCTACCATGTGATTGTGGTAGAAATTACTTACCCCCCCCATCCCCTGCCAGTCTTCTTAACTGTGTAATAAGGTTTTTGCTTGTTTGTTTTTTAATTGCTCTAATTCCATCTCCTGCTATTTGCTTAGCTACTTGCCTCCATGGACATAATCATGTTATGCAGAAGAGAAAAACAAAATGTATGAGTTTGGTTAACTGAAAAAGTAAAGGTGTATATATAAAGGTTTATAATATACATATATATAAAAACCTAGGTATGGGAATTCATTTCCTTCTAGGTGGTTCTCAACTGTGGCTACATATCATGATTGCCTAGTGAGTTGATGACAACTGCTTATTCCCCAGCTCTGTCCCAGAACTGCTGAATCGGAGTCTCTTAGGAGAGACCCTGGCATCTGATTAAAAAGAAACAAACGCCATGCACTGTTTCTTACGTGTAACCTTGTTGATAAATCATGGCTTGGGTCTGTGAGCCGGAGACTTGCAGCTATTTCTCCCTAAACACTGGAGCATCGATGTTGAGTGCCTTGGGTAATGTGTTGGTGTCTCAAATAATGGATGCCTGGACAGCTCCCAGGTTTTTCCTAATTCTTTTATTCAATAAATATTTATTGAGTATCTATTAATACTATGTTGCACACAATGTGCGAAAGCTTACATTTCCCCAAGTGTAGAAAACAGGAAGCAGTTCAACCAATTGAACTATTTGGTTTTCCTTTTTAGTTAAAATGTTGAGGTAGATGCAGTTTGTCTGCAGCATACTCAGCCTCTCATGTTTTAATTCTTTGCTTAATTGGTAAGTTTACATAGAGGCAAGGGATTTAGAAAACAGAACACAGGAGAGAAAGGCACAAAACTATATATTTCATGGCAGAAAAACACACTAAATCATTGATACAAACTACTCACAATTTATGATTTATGAGAAAATGATAGAATATTTAAATAAATTCACCAAAACGAAGGAATTATAGCTATGACTGATTCTCTTGATGATTGCATATTCTTCTTCTTCATATTCATCCTCAAAGAAAATAATTCTCTTTGCCTCCCCAGGACCTATCTGAGCACAAATTCTTGGCAACTGTTTTTGTTAGGTTTGGTATCTGAAAGTTCCCACAGATGACTTTATTGATCTTTGATCTGTTCTAGTATCTAGCATCTGTGTGTTATGTTCACTTTCCTTTTTCCCTCCCATCACCACTGTGACTCCTCCTCCGCAGCTCTCCACTCCCAGGATTTTTGCCACCACCCCCAGGCCACCTTTTTCTTTCTCTCTTTTCTCTCCTTTGTTGCTAAGAAAAACAAAGAAGAAAAAGATTACAAACAGATACCCTGTGGCAGGTGATATTTCCCTATTACTCTTCCTAAAGCTCACCTCGTGGCCCCATATCTACATGAAATGTGTTTCTTCCCTTTGCTCAGTAATGTTTTGGCATCTCTGCATCTGGCATTAGCTCCAGGCCTTAGACAGCAACTGTATTTTTTTTTTTGAGGTGGGATCTCTGTCACCTGGGCTAGAGTGTAGTTGTATAATCATAGCTCACCTCAACCTCAAACTCCTGGGCTCAAATGATCCTCCTGACTCAGCCTACCTAGTAGCTGGAACTACAGGCATGTGCCACAACACCTGGCTAATTTTTAAAATTTTTTGTAGATATGGGGTCTTGCTATGTTGTCCCCCTCCTCCGCCCTCCCTCCCACCAGCTGGTCTTTAACTCCAGACCTCAAGCCATCCAACCGCCTCAGCCTCCCAAAGTTCTGGGATTACAGGTGTGAGCCACTGTGCCCAGCTTAAACAACTGTATTTTTAAGAATTTATATTTTTTATGAATATTTACAAATACATTTGAACAAAATAATTTCTTAAAAAATTATTATGGATACATAATAGTTGTGTATCTTTATAGGGTACATGTGATATTTTGATACAGGCATACAATGTGAATTAATCAAATCAGGGTAATTGGAGAACTCAATACCTCAGGCATTTATCATTTCTTGCATTAGGAACATTCCAATTCCACTCTCTTTTAGTTATTTTGAAGTATACCCTAACTTATTGTTGATCATAGTCACTTTGCTGTGCTATCAAGTATCAAACAGAGTAACTTTTAAAAACACAAATATAGTAGTTTCCTCCAAAAATAGTATTGAAAATTCCTCCAAAGGATCCTATAAACATTAAGAATTACATTTATACAGTTGTCCTGGTAAATTCACAAATCTCAGTATTTCCTCTATCTTTGGGAAAATGGAAAAATACCCAGGATGAGATCAAACAAGCTAGTAAATAGTCAAGGATTTACTTTAAAAGTTCTAATTTGCACTTACTTCAAATTTTGAAGGAATATTGAGTATCTTTTATGTTCTCAACTTCAAGTACTAGATTAAAACTGAATTTTCTTGTTTTTAATGAGTTTATTTTCTCATTGTGTCTTAAAACATGTTCCTTATTTAATTAGTCTGGTATCTACGACATGCTTTAGAATATGATTAATAAAAAAATTTCACTATTCTTAAAGAAGTGGTATCTAGCACAGGAGATCGATATGACTGTTATGGTCAATAATAAATTCTGGAAAGTGTTAAAATGAAGAAATATATACAATTTAAATTATTTTTATTTCTGCATAAGTAAGAAGTTCCTGTCTATTTTCTTTCAGAAAGGCATATTTGAGTCCATCCATAATCGTTTTGTTTTTATTAATGAAAATTATTGTAAATAAAAGGAAGAAATATGCCCCTTGGAATCAGACAGCAGTCATTTTATATTTTATTATGTAAAGTCTTTGACTAATTAGTCAAAATGTACTTTAGTATTCTTTTTTAATTTTTAATAATGAATTTGGCTTCTCCACTCTGGACCAAGTGCTATGAATTTTAAAGGACATTATCACACAGAAACAAATACTTTCTGAGTCCAAACTTTTGCAAATGGATTACCTTGGTCTAAATATAGTAATTTAGAAATAACCCTCTTCACATTGACACATATCTCTAAGAAGCTGTTGATTGGAAACATGCATTAAAAACTGTTTTGTAATTTTATTAGTAACACCTTTCTATACTCATTTCTTAATTTCAAATTTGTCCATAGAATGGCAATGAATATGTCAAATGTGTGACTCTAATTATTTAATATTTTATTTTATGATTATATTTTCTACAAACTCTGTGAAGAACTTAAAAAGACTAATTCTTACACACCTCCTAGTATGTTTTTTCCAGAAATACTATCAAATCATCTTTTCACAGCTTCTAAAATGAAATTTAATTTGTCATTTTGATTCTTCTGTTGATCATATATTTATCCAATTAAGTGTAAAGGCTAAATGTAAACTGGCTCACCTGATATTCTCTATGACATTTTGGAGGGGGAAAAAAATCTGTGAGCTATTTATATTTGTTATAATGTATAATACATTTGAATTCAAGTCCAGGTTCCCATACGGTACTCAAACTTCACATTTTTATTAGCTAATAAATTTCCAGCAGCTGTGTGGGAGTTTAGGATCAATTTAGCTGCATTATCTTGTTTAGAAATAATGCTACCCAAAATAGTAAAAATTCAAATTATGATGTTAGTACTTTCTCTGGATTTATTTCCTCTTAGAATTTTCTCAGAAAATGTATGCACCTGAGTTTGGGATGAAACATAATTCTCTTTTACCTGAAAGAGACCTGAAGAATTACCTTGTTTTGTCTTAGCACCATATTTGAAGATAAGGAAAACAGACTTAGAGGCAGCTATTTAGGCTAGAGGCCATTATCTGTATTGTGAACTTACTCTACTAAAAACATCCAATTAACAAGAATGGAGCCCTGCAAGCATGAAGTAAGAGTATTCTCATACAACAGAGACCTTTCTAGTTTAAGTAAGAAAGATCCGAAAATGCTATGAGATTGTGATTAGTAGAATATCCAGCATGCTTTGAAAGCGGCAAATTATTCTTTTCTTTCCCAAAATTCTTTTAGGATTATTTTCTGTCTTTAAATCCATCAGAGAAATTAATGGAAAAATATTCTTCCTTTTACTGAAACTTAATATTTACTCAGTTTGACCAGAACACACTGATTTTGAGCAGGAAGTGTTATATAAAGAAAATTAATTTTTTGATATTACCTATTCTTCCATTATTTAATTTCATTACTTGATTTCATACTATTTTATTCTGTGTGTGGATTGTGTGTGTAGTGTATGTGATGTACAGTTGATTTTCATTATTTCTGGTAGTTAGGCTCTATAAAGTTTCATGAGCACTGAATTAGCAAATACTGAACAATGTCTCCTAGGGGAAATACAGGTTCCTGCCAGCCTCTGGTCACATTTTTGTCAATAGATCAATACATAACCTTGTTTTATGTGTATTTCTATTTAAAGTAACTATATTTAATATAAATGGTTCATTCATTAACATCGAACTTAAAACCAATAGCACAATAACTCATGCCTAAACAAAGCTTAATTAACTGATGTGTTCTCTCTGTGAGGTACTGCATAATCTTGCACTCAGGAACAGTAGATAGCACTTCAGCACTACACTTAGTAGCAAAGTTAAACAGCAAAATCACCAACAAAAAGCACAAAAATGTAAAAAGCATGGCACTAAATAGACCATGTAAAGGACACCTGCTTACAATATGAAAGCTAAAACGAGAAGGCAGTGTGTGGCTTTGTTCAACCTCAGGTGGGAATGTGTCAGGTGACTCAGATATTTCAATGCTCTGTGCGTGTCTGCAAATGACTGTGAAAGATCCATGAGTATTGATCTTGTGGTTACAAATAAATTTTAATGAATAGGCAAATTCACAAATAAGGAACCCAGGAATAACAAGGATTGAGTGTGTAACAATGCATGTGTGACATATGCATCCCATCTATGTTTAATACAGGGTAGGAATTATTTCCTATCCTGCCTTTTAATTTGTAATACTTGGTGGATAGCAGCCCTCCCCATTCTATGTTTCCATTTATTGTTAGTTATAGGCAAATATCTCTATGTGTAATATTCATTACCCTTTAAATATATGTGTATTGAATACTTATACATGTAAATATATGAATATTTAAATACATGTGTATTGTTTGTATACACATTCAGAGACAAAGCAAAACTGAGAGAGTGAAAGAGAGATGGAGTAAGAGTAAGCACACGCTGATGTACAAAAGAAAGTCATTTTTAAGAGTAATGAATGTCCTAATTACTCATATGTTAGTGTAGCAGCCTGCTTAAAAATTCTTTGAAGTATATAAAATTGACTAAACCTCTTTTGTTTATAGACAATTAAAATGAAAAGCCTTCATAATTATTATAATCCTAACATTATTTTAAAATGCAGTTAATGGGAAGCCATCCATCTTCTGACATAGTTAATTCAGTTTTTGCCACACTTCTAGCTACTGAATTTGAACATGTCATTATATATTAGAAGGTGATGCTTTGCTTCGCTTTTTTTCTCCTTAATATGAAAATCAGTGGAACGTTTGCTTTGTGTATTACCAATTCAGCTCTTTGTTCATTTATCAGAATTAATTTATGCCTTCTAGTAACACTGCATAGCACAGGAAAGTAAATATAGTAATGGGTGACGTATTGCAGAACATTCTGCAGTTGATGGTTAGTAAAATTTAGAATTGAGGTCTCTTTGAAATAAATAAATTCAATGATTTGTACTGTATCTTGTACTTGGAGATTTTTTTCATTGCCACATCTCTGGAGAACAGAAATCCTTCGTAATGGTAAGTGTTTTGTCTATTAAAAAAATTGTTGTGACTAGGGCATAAGGGATCAGTGCTCTCAATCTCCTAATCTTTAGGCTCTAACTTAGTGCCTCAAACAACAGTTCCACAATTACTCCGGAAATCAATGCATTACATATTGTTGAGGGGCTTGCTGCAATAAAAGGATGAAACTTCCCTGTCTTCAAGACACTTGCACTATAGTAAGAGAAGGAAGATTGGCATGACTAGAACACAGTATAGAATGAAGAGGTTGTGTGAAAACTAGCAACAGAGACTGTGAGTGGGCAAATGAGGGAAGAGTGCTTCATAAGGAGCTAGAGAAGGGAGCATCTAGATTGAGGTTTGCATTATGAGTATAATCTATTAGATAGAAAGGGAGTGTGGTCCTCCAGCAGGTTTTACTGGAGCAGGGAATTCTTTTTTTTTTTTTTTTAAAACAAAGTCAACATTTATTCCTTCCTCATGTAGACATAGCCCATCTAGGGCTTGTATGCCTATATATCACCAGGGACCCAGGCTGCTTTTATCTTGCCCACCATCCTCAAAATGTGGCTTTCACCCCAGGGCTCACTCATGCTCCAGCCAGCACATCTGCATTCTGGCTGGCAGGAGGAGGAAATGGCAGAAGAAGGGCAGGGCCCTTCCCTTTGAGGACCTTTGCAGAAGCTGCACATAACATTTTCCCCTTTACTTCCATGGCTAGAACTTGGTCACATTATTCTACAGAACTGCAAGGGAGGTGGAGAAATGTCATTTTTGTTCCAGGAGGCTATTTACTCTGCTGAAATTCACAGACTGTATTACCATAGAAAATGGGAGAGTGGCTATTGGAGGACAGCGACAGTCCTAGCCACACTCTTCCTCTCTGACATCTTCAACTTCTCTTACTCAACTCAAAAATCCAGTCATGGTTCTATCTTTAAAAATCATCATGAGGCAAACCAAGGCAAAGCAAATGCAAGCTGCTCTCTGGAGCAACCCACTCTCCTTCACTACCCCTGTTTCTCTGCTCTCCCTAATAAGGGAGTGTCTCAAAAGGGCTCCCCCACATGCTGTCTCTGTCCACTCACCTCTTCATCATTTTGACCCTCACCAATGGACCAAAGTGGCTGAGGCACCAATGACCTCCCCATTAACAGATATAAGAGACATTTTTCAGTGTCTCTTCTGTATCTGACAGCAGAATTGGACACATTTGATTTCTCTCACTGTCTTCAACATTCTTTTCTCTGGGAGTGTCTGACACCTCAGTCTGGGCTTCTCTTCCCTCACCCCTGTTTCCTCTTTGCTCCCCTGACTGCTCTCCAGAGCCCTACTTTGACTTCCTGTCCCTGCCCTGCAGGAAGCCACACTGTGCAAGAGGTGCTGCAGTCACAGGGTGGCATGTACTCTTCATGCAATGTCTATTTCGCCTTCCTATATACATCTATGTCCCTTTCTGGGTAGCAGAACCTTGGGTTTACTAGCTGCCTGCTAACCCCAGCTTAGCATCAGCAGAGGGGTCAGGATGCAAGGAAAATCATTTGGCCTGATAAACACGATCAGGCTCTCAGCTTCGAAGAGCTCCAAAAACTCTGGGTCCTGTTTCTGATACTCAGTCCCCAGTCTTGCCCTCCTTTAGTTTGGTGTCCTGGCTTTATGCTATCTCCTCTCAGACCACTCCATTCTGACATAACCAGCCTGTGATACACTTGCATTTTCCCTGGGGTGGGGGTTGAGTTGGTGGAGCAGGGAATTCTTGAAGGCAAATAGTAGGGAGCAAATTCCAGGAAGGCTGGGATGGTAAGTTGGATTGGTGGTTCAGGTCTTGCATACCAAGTAATATGGTTGACCTTGATAAACAGATAATGGGAGCTATCGCAAAACATTGAACGGGCAAAGTCAGTCTTGCTTTAAGAAGCTCACTGTAGGGATGGAGTTTAGATGGGTTAGGAAAGATGAGATACTAGAGGCAAAGCAACCAGCTAGGAGTTGTATTCATGGTATCAAGATGCCTGAACCAGGGAGATAAATTTGAATAAGAAGATGGGGATGAATGAGAGACTTTGTTGAGAAAGAATATATTTTTAGTGTAATAAAAACTTTTCTCTTGGCTGTGGGATTCTTTGCTCAAAATGTTTAGTTTTCGTAGAGAATTTACTCCTGGTAAATTATTGTTTTTGCTGTTGTTCTGGTTTTATTCGGAGTGGGAGAATGCTTATTATTTGTTTCTCTGAAGTTTTGTCAAATATACTTACCTATAGTATTAGTAAAATACCACAATGTATTATCAGTTTTGGGTAATGGGTACAAAATATTTCAATTAACCTTAAAACTAAGCTGACTAATAATTTAATTTTTACTGGTCATTTGGAAGATACTTTAATATCATGGGCTTTAGTGTCAACCTTTCAGTTGTTATAGTATTTTGTTTTTTATAATATTGCTGACTAATGGAAATCAGAGGAAGAACTTACAGCAATATACTTCACTGAATCAGTCATTTACAGTCATCTGCTTCAATTGCCCAGTATAGAAACAACTTCTGAGCTCAGCTTTGTTGTCTGTTTTTGTTGTAGATATTGCTTTCCAAGATGCAAGCTAACAGAGACAATCAATATCCTTACTTCTGGAAAACATTTTATTTTAAAGTATAAATGTTCTTTATCTCAGGGACTTGAAAAATTTGATGGGTATTTTACTAGCAAATTTCAAAGGAGAGACTCAAAATATAAATATCTTTGAATAAGATTTGCAGAGAATTTAAGAGCTAAATAATAGCAGCTACAATAAAACCATCCTCTTTATTATTCTAAGAGAAATGCAATAACTGATATTATTATTTAAGCAAAGACATGGGGGAAACAGGGTATTAAGACTTGTTGAAAGATACTAAAAGTACATGGAGAAGTCTGTATCCATACACATTGGACTCCATATTCTCAACTCTAATCACAGTAGAGAAGATTACAATGAAGAAGATAATGTAAATAGCATTCGAGGTGGTTTTGCAGTAGAGGTGATGAGTAGGAAGACGAGAGACTTCTCCAAGGGACATTCTACTCAAAGTAGGATTATTTAGTAAGACACAGAAGGGGAGTTGGTTTTCTGACATGAGATTGATGTTTTTAAACCTGACCAGAAAGAGAGTACATAGGCAAAACAGAGAAGCTTTGCACCAAGAAATTTTCTGAAATATGTGCTACTTAATATTGAACCCTCAGAACATTTAAAAGTCAAAATCATGGCTATGCTTATCAATATTTTCTACAAAAATATTCTAAGACAGACTAGAATATAATTTTATAAAATTAACTATTTCTACCTTCTCCCTCCTGTCAGACATAAAGGCGATCGGGTATGACCTACATTTGCTCACAGGGCCAAGGCAGGCTTTTCCAATTAGAGCTAAAAGAATTTTGAAATATGTATTTCAAAATATTCACAGAGTCATAATTCTTAGTGAAACAATTATGAAAGCCACTATTGAACTACTTGTTATTCAAGACAGGATAAACAGAAGGCTGTCAAAATGGAAGATTAACTTTGGCTTTAGGAATATTAAACTTCTTGAGATTAACAGTTGCCAATGTTATTACAAGAATAAGCTATTATCAGTTAAGTTTGACCATTTTAAAAGTGGTCTTACTTTGAGCAGGTTCACATATCTTCTCGACTTAACTTCAACCATTCAAAATTATTATTGCAGCTTTAAAATCTGTTCACTATGTTTAAAAAGCAAGTCTTTACCAAATTGCTGTTGTTTTTTTCTTTGGTCTGGTTTTGTTTTGTATTTTAAATATTCCAAGAAGATTTGATAGGCTGTGAGGATATATTCTTTGTAAAATACTCTATGAGGGCTTATTTTTAGATGATTATATTAAGTCTAAAACATATATTCTATTTAATACTTCTGCTGATAAGTAATTGTCATATGTAATTTCATAGGGTAATCACAGAAGAAGGATATTGGTTAGGGGAAATGGAATAAAATAGAAATTATATTCTTTTTGTTGAATAGAGACACAAATAAAACATGGTAATATAAAATAAAATGCAATTTTCGGGATGGCCTGAATATTATCTTAACAAATATAAACTAATTTAGGGAGAATTAACATTTTTATGAAGTTGTATTTATCTCCAATAACATGATATGTCTTTACTCATTGAAGCCTATTTTTGTGACAAGACAGTTTTAGTCATACTAAGAAGGTGTTTAGCCCCAATAAACATTAAGAAAATAATTTTTAAAAGCTATATTTTATCCAGAGGAAAGCTGAGCCTGGAAAGTTTGTGTGCTGATCTTTACTCTGTTTCTTTTCAGATCTGTTTCTTGCCCTCCTTGTGCTTTGTTCTGCATTTCATTTGACTCCAGAAGTTAGAAAAGAAAAATAGAATAAAATTAAAGAAAGTAGAAGAAATGAAGGAAGAGGAATAAAGATAGATCAGAAATTTTTAATATAAGACAAAGAAATGATCAACAAAACAAGTTTAGTTTTTTGAAGAAATTAATGATATATAAATATTTGTCAAGATTGATCTAGAAAAAAGAGAAAAGACATAAAGAAATGAATTTGGAATAAAAGGGGAGGCACACAGATATTTTAATATCATCTATGATTGCCATGAGCAAATTAAAGCCAATATAAAAATTTATATGTAATAGATGAATATCTATAAAATTATAAATTTCCAAAATTGATTCAAAAAATAGAAAAATTGAATAAAGAAATAGCAACCAACTGAATTTAAAAAATCAATCGACTCAAACATGCTTGTGCTCTCCCCTCATCATCCCCTGTCGTGCACAGACAACAGAAAGATTATGGACACCTACATTCAAGGAAGAGATAATCCCTAATTTGAGCTAATAGTTTGAGCAAAAAGAGAAAGAATGAAATCTCCTTAATCTAGCAATCTTGTTACAAAGCTGGACAAGAATAATAATAGAAAATGACATCAGGGATGAATCCCTTTTGAATATACCAAAATATATTACACCAGCAAAGTGAATTCAGTAACTCGCGTGTGATATTTGCATAGAAAGGAAAATGACCAAATTCTTGGATATCTGTACCACAGGAAAAGTAGAGTTCCTTCTCAGAAAAAACTTTTAAAGTAATATACTACATTAGTAAAAGAGACTCTGGATTGCAAAAAGCAGCCAGATATTGTTTGCCAGTCCTCCTGTGGAAAGGTAGGATCTGTTTCTCCATCCCTTGAATCTGGGCTCAGTAATGTGAATTGCTTTCACCTGTGGAACTCAGCAAATCTGATTAAAGAAGAGGATTAGAAAGTGGTTGTGCATCAAGCTTTCCCTTTCTTGCTGCTCAGAGCCCTGATAGCATAATGTGAAGAAACATGGGCTAGCCTCTTGCAGAATGAAAGGGCAAATAGAGAAAGAGGCCCCATTGGTCCTGGCTGAGCACTAGTAGGCCTGCTGGCTGAGTATATCCTGCCTCATGAGTGAGCCTAAGTGAGAGTGGAACTGCTAAGCCCAAGTGCCCATCAATACATGAGTGGATTGATAAAATGTGGTATATATATACCATGGAGTTCTACTCAGCCACAAGAAACAATGGTGATCTAGCACCTCTCGTATTATCCTGGATAGAGATGGAGCCCATTCTACTAAGTGAAGTATCACGAGAATGGAAAAACAAGCACCACATGTACTCACCATCAAATTAACTGATCAACACTCATGTACACATATAGTAGTAACATTCATTGGGTGTCGGGCAGGTGGGAGGGGGGAGGGAGGATGGGTATATACACACCTAATGGGTGCAGTGTGCACCGTCTGGGGGATGGACACGCTTGAAGCTCTGACTCGGGTGGGGCAAAGGCAATATATGTAATTGAAACATTTGTACCCCCATAATATGCTGAAATAAAAAAGAAAAAAGAAAAAGGCTGCTCAGTCAACACATAGTCATGAGAGGGAAAAAATTGTTATTTTAAGCCACTAAGTTTTGGCATCTTGTTACTCTCAGCAAAGTCTAAATGACACATTAATGCATGATCTTAGATGCAGGAAAATTTTTAAATAGTTTTCAATACTTCTTCATTATGAAACATCATAGCACGACAGCAGTAAAATAGAAATTTCTCAACCTGATTAAAGATATTTATATAAAACTTACAGTTAATGTATTTAGTCACAAAGTTTTAGAAGCATTCCCATTAAAATTTGGAGCCAATAAAAAATCCTGCTATTACCTCTTCTATTCAATATTATATTGGAAGTTCTAGTCAATGCGATATAATAATTAAAAAGAAAACGAGGTATACAAATTGGGACAGAAAAGAAAATACTGCTCTTGTTTGTAGATGATATAATTGTCTATGTAGGAATCTCTGGAGAATGTATTAATAAATACTGTTAGAACAAAAAACACACTGAAGATGATGTTGAAAAATAACAAGTTGTGGAGACCTACTCTACTAGATGGCAATGTTTGTTATTTATTAAATTACTGTAAATAGATAAAAAGGTATTGTGCAGGCACAGAACGATGACCTATGGAACAGAATACGGAATCAAGAAACAGAAATAGATGTTTATAAAAACCTGACATAGGGCAGAGTTGACATTACAAATGAATTGGGAAAAGATGAGCCAGCTATTCTAAGTGGACTAGAGACATAAATAAATACATAGATAAATAAACTAAACAACTTTAAAGTTTGACAAACTATAAAGACAAGATTGACAAATGCTATTAAATCACAATTTAAAAATTATTTAATAACCACAACAAAACCTGCCATAAACATACTTGAAATGGAAGCTACAGACTGTAATTAGATATTAATATTTGCCACACATATGGCTGACAAGATTGCATATAGAATTTTAAAAGAACTTCTATTAATCTAAAAGAGAAATGGACAAAGGCAAGTCACAGAGGAGGAAACTCTAATGGCAGATCAACATAGGAAAGAAATAGGGAAGGATGCTCAACCTCACTAGGAACCAAGGAAATGCAAAGTAAAACACTTCATGTCTATATAGTCAGTGTATTTTTTAAAAATCTGAACATAACATGTACAGTATTGGCATTAATTTAGAGAAACAGATTTTAAACATGCTTATGTTAGTATGAATTGAAACAGCCACTGTGGGAGAGTAATTTGTCAAGTTACAGAAAACTTGAACATGAACGTGCTATTTGACAGAGCAATTCCACTTTTAGAAATATGTTCTAGAAAATAATCCACTATAAGTACACAAGGTGAGATGTTCAGAATGCTTGTTGCAGCATTACTGATAATAGCAAATTTTACTGTAAATTGGATAAGTAAATTCTGGATATAATCATATGATTAAATACTGAACCTTTATGGAAGCAAACCATGTATAACATGGAAGAATCTCAAAAAAATAATTGTGAGAGAGAAAAGAAGTATGTCATTGCTTATATAAAGTTTTAAAGCATATAAAAAATACTGTGTATTATTTATGGAGATATCTATGTGGTATCAGTATAAAAATAGGCATGGGGATGATAAACAACAGGTTACAATGGTGAATACAGCTGAAAAAAGAGGATGGAATTTGAATGCATAAGTACTTCAGCTGTATATGTAATATTTTTATATGAAAATGAAACAAAATGGAAAAGTTTAATATTTTTAATAAAGCTAGTTAGAGAATAAAAAAACATGTCATTGTTTAAAACTGGATGGTAATAATATTTCATTAAAAATGGTGTTAACACATTAAACTGTATTGTTGTTGATGTGTAGGACTTCTGAGAACCTATATCATGCTAGGATGCACTGTGACTCTCTATGAGGTAAAAATAATATTCAGTATTTTTCAAATGTAGTTTACCAAGGAATGAATTATGAGGCTATATATTAATATATGAAGATACTAAATTATTGCAGAAGTAGGGGAAATGCAAATCTAAAGATGGAAGCTAATGTGGAATTCTTTTTCTAATGCAAGTCCCTAATGTTTGGAACACCATCTTTTCTGGATATTTTATGCAAATAGAATCATGCAATATGTAGTTCTTTAAGTCTAGTTTCTTTCATGTAACATAGCATTTTTGAAGTTTCTCCATGTTTTAGGATGTATCAATATTTTGTTCTTTTGTATGACCGAATAGTAGTTCATTACACATATCGATGTATTTGATCATTAGTTGATGATCATTTGAATTGTTATCAGTTTTGATTATTATGACTAATGTTGCTATGAACATTTATGTACAAGTCTTTCATAGACACATGTTTTTATTTCTCGTGGGTAGATTCATAATAGTGAAATTGTTAGATCATTGTAAATTTATGTTTCACTTTTTAAAGTAGCACCAAACTATAATACCTTCTAGAGTAATTATTCAATTTTACATTTCCACCAGTAATGTGCAAGGGTTCCAGTTTCTCTACATCCTTGACAGAAATTTTATTTTGTTTTAATTATAGTCATTCAGGTGGCTATACAGTGTTATTTCAGTGTGGTGTTAATATGCACTTTCCTAACACTTTTTATGAACTTATTTATTAGCTATTTGATGTCTTCTTTGGTGAAATATCCATTCAAGTCTTTTTCCATATTTTGGACTAAATAATAATAATAATTATTATTTATTCATTGAGTTATAAGAGTTCTAATTTGGATACAAGTCCTTTACAGATGTAAGATTTGAAAATATTTTCTTCCTATAAAAAAAGAACAAAATGTTAAATGGGGCTTTATTTTCATGTGTTTTATATCTCTCATGTGATCTTAATTTAGACAGAAAGTATTGCTGAGAAGACAATTTAAAAGAGAATTATTGTCACTGTAGTTGATACTTTAGATAGTATGTTTGTCTTCCTATGATTTATTGGTGGAGACTTATGAAAAATACATGTTCAAACTCACTAGAACCTCCTGCATTTCAATTACTGGCAATTCTGTCAAAGCAATGGTCCTATATTTATTTTCCACATTTATTCCAAAAATGTAACTATTGATCAAAACATTCTTTGAAGTTTTTTCATGATTTGCATTGTGAACCACTGTTAAACCTCTGCACACAATGTACATTCACACATGCACATGTGTTCATTTTCTCTGCTTCAAAATGTAAGTTAATATTTTGCCAAGTGCAGATGTTACCCCCAGAGTTTGGGGCAAACTGCAGTTGGTACGATTAGTGTCTCGTGGAAAGCAGGGATTTGGTGAACAAATAGTAAAAATTATCAGTAAATATGCTTTAAAAAACAACAGTAAATAACAATTCTAAAAGTTAAATGTTTCAGAAAAGAACTAGATTAATCAGCATTAAAACCTGCTGGTATAGGTAACTCTTCTCCTGAATCATCTTCTCAGATTGTCTAGGAGACATTGCTGCATCAGCACAGTACACTGGGGTGCATTCTCCCACAGCTTTATTTCATGCAGAGTGCTCTTCTTTAAGAACAGAAAAAAAAGTTTTGCAGTCTGCCCTTACTGACTTGAAACGATGTCCTTTACACTTGAATATGGCTTTTGTTTCATTTTCAAAAGTCTCTCCAAAAGAAAACCTTGTTTAAACACCTGGCATTTCACAAATTGTTGTGTTGCTTAAGGGCATTTTTTTCTCGGCCTTGTCTTTTATTCATATATTGAAAGAGCATAAATAGATCGCTTTTCTGTGCTCTGCCCTCACATGATGTAAGAGGTGGAGGCAGGGAGAATAATACATATTCTTTAGTGTGTGCTTTTGTTCTGTTGAAGGATAAATTTTAAAAAAGGAAAAATCATAACCCCGACACAGATATAAAATAAACATGTGTTAAAGATTTTATTTAACTCATTATAAAAAAGGTAACTAGGCAGATGTTATAGGGCTCAAAGGAGAAGTCAATGAATTCCAAGTTTATATGGAGCAGAGTAATGTTGAAGCAAATGTACAAAAAGAAGTTAAACTTGCTTTTCTGATGGTGGGGTGGGGTGGGGAAGGACAATGTATACTTTTTCACAGGAGACATCAAGTAATCTTCTCTGCTTATTAAGCAGGGGTTGTCAGACTTTTTCTGTAACATTTCAGATAGTAAATACCTTAGGTTTTTTAGGCCTTATGGTCTCCCATTCAATTCTGTTATTGTAGCATGAAAGCAGCCATGGACAATATATAAACAAATGGCCATAATTAAGTTTGAATAAAACTTTATTTATGGATACTGAAATTCAAATCTCATATTATTTTCATGTGTCATGAAGTTTTTTTTTTTTTCAGCAATTAAAAATTCTAAAAACCATTTCTTGCTTGTGGATCATACAAAAACAGCCAGTGGGCTAAAGGTGATTCACATCTGATTTGCAGAGAATAGCCTGAAAAACTCATAACTATAGTTAGCACAAATTTTCAAAGTATAAGATTTATGGTAATAAGTTATCATACATAATAGTATAAATATAATATTATTACATATATACATAGATAGATATACCTACATATATACATATCTATCTATGCATATATATAAACATAAATAAATAATAGTAGTAAAAGGATAGAGCCTATGCCAGAATGGTTGGAAAAACCAAGGTTGGCTAAGTAAAGACACTACACCTTGTGTTGACTTGAGTTAAAGTTTTATTACCTCAGTTGATCATCCACTTCACTCATAAGACTCAACTCCATATGATCAAATCAAAACTGCTTTTGACAGTGAAGATCAGTTACCCAGAAATGATTCTCTTTCAAAATTGCTTTACCAAACTCACATGGAGTTTCGAACACTTTTGGCACAGATAACTTTCCGTGAATACATAAGGAACATAAGAAAACTTAGAATCCAATTGTTAACAAATGCATATATAAGCTGAACTATATATATGAGTTATATCATTTTACTAAATATTTTTAAAATTGTACATATAGTGTAATAGTTTTCCTGATAGTCTCAAAACAACCCTTGAGAACAAATTTTTTATAAGCCCTCATCCACTGATTGCCTGAATAAACTGGCTACGTTTCCCTAAATTGAGCACAGGTATAAAATTATCTCTTTTATGTATTTATTTTTATGTTATCTATTCTTGTATTTTATAACTGCTGTGAACATACTAGGGTCATTAGATATATTTTGGGAGTCTATGAACACTCTAATTGGTTTTCAAATATGCATTTTTATGACTTAGCTGATAAAAATTGTATTTTTTATTACCTGGACTCCTACCCTAAGACCAAGCATTGCCACACAATTTTTCTTTCTGTAATTATGTTTACTTCTTTAATGGGCTTTAGATATACTTTAAAGTGCATCTTTTACCATAATATTTGTCCAGCTGTGATCCTTGGCCTCTTGTTGTAGAGGGTGCAAATATATTCTAGAGTAGCGATTGACAATCTTTCTGTAAAATGCCAGAGAGTAAATATTTCAGGTTTTGTGGGCCATAAAATCTCCATCATAACTATGCAACCTGGCAGTTGTAGCATGAAAGGAGCCAGAGACAATATGCAAACAAATGAGTGTGGCTGTGTTCCAATAAAACTTTATTTACCAAAACATGAAGTGGGCTGAATATGGCTAAAGGGCCTTAGTTTGCTAACTTCTCTTCTAGAGCATCCAATGATTCTCAAAAGTCCAATAAAAATCGATCTATAAATATATACTATTTTAACAAAATTATTCTATAAATCATCATATTTACAAAGATAAATTAGAAAGCTGCTGTTTGCTTGACAATATGATCCTCTCTTTGTAGAGGTACAATTTAAAATTAGATCATTATTAGTGCTTTATATTAAAGAATTCTAGGTTTTTAAAATTTGGGTTTTTTAGTAGCAAACACATTCTCAAAGAAAATCAGCCTGTATTCTACAAGTTTTTTTAACCAGACTATAGGTAGCTTTTCTTTTTGACTCATAGTCATAACTCATATACATATTTGAGTAACTAAGCTGCTGTTTATATTCCCAAATATTGGATAGAGCTTTCATGCTCATCTTGAAAGTGCAAGATTTTTAGATATCAGCCAAATCAACAGTGTTTGATTGAAGAAACTTCAATAGTTAAAATACAATGATAGATCATTCTTTGACAGACCAGAAAGTTTAGAAGTTGGTCAATTCCCCCAAAATCTATTTGCTGAATTACCGATTTGCAGAATCCATCAAAATTATCATTTATTTTTTAACATATTCAATGAATATTCAATAGAGTTGATTAATCTTTGTGAACACATTTATAAACATTGTTTTATTTACTATTTTTTATGAATCTAACAAATGTTTCATATGGGAATTATTTAGTTTATAGTAATCTCTTTCAAATTCTTTTAAAAAGCACTTTTGATTTATCTTTTTAAAGAATCTTTTAAATTCTTAATTAATATTGATTTAGCTTATTTTAATTATAAATTGTATAAAAGTTTATATCATGGGGCTATCTTAATAGTTTTTAAATATTTCTGTAAGTTAAAGCTTGTTGGCTTTTTGTCTTCATAGCAATATTGTAAAGAATTATTTTGTTGAAATACAATTTTTTAGATGGTCATAGTCTGACTTAGTTTTCTTATGAAGAAATTCTTATCTAATATTCAGAAATCTATCATTTATATTTAGTAACCAAAATTTAGAGTAAGATTACTACCCCAAATCTGATCTATAACCACCTTCAGAAACATAACTTTACCCAGAAATATTCAAAAGCAAACAACACCGGTGTTAATGATCTTGCTGTTAACTACAAAATTATGGCTGATATGCCATTTGGTGAAGTGATGGCAAACTTACCCAACCTAAAGTATAAAAATTGATATTGCAAAGAATGCAAGTGAACAGAAAACAGTTAAAAACAATTTCATCGCATGCGAAGTGCTGAAATTTTACATTTTAATTGCTATAAATATAAAACTAAGGCTGATATATTTAAAAATGTTCATAAAAAATATATAGCCATTGACTATTATTTTAAAATTCATTAACACGTTCCTTATAGGAGTTGATACATATAGTAAATGTTGGTGATTATTTGATTAATTAGTTTTTGGCAAACTTGATCTAGAGCTTGCAGAAATGGGCTCGTTAAGGGAGATAAAATAACTTTTCTTACCTTGAGCAGAAAACTTAAGTTGAGGCATTAGAATCAGTATGTCTGTAAAGTGTCAAGTAAACATCTTAAAACTGGTGTTCACAGGTTTTCCATTTATTCAAGAAACTATAGAAACTAATAAATGCTTTCTTCCATTTCTTCACCTATAGAAGTTTTAAGAGAAAAATTTTGTTCACTGTCCTATTTATTGTATCAGCAGTTCCTATTGGTACCAAATTTACCTCCCTCTAGTTCTCAAGGGATATCCAAGGTATTGCCAAAGAGCAGAAGTTCAACAGATGCCTAACTAAATGTAGTTCCACTCTTGGCTAGCCAAGGACATTTGTCTCCAGTAGATCAAGTGTCCATTTATTTGTTTGTTTGTTTATTTATTACCTGAGCAGAAATATTCTAAAAGCTGTAAACAGTCTAGGTCAAATCAATTTGACTTTTAATGAGGTACAAGGAATAAAATATATAAACCTGGCTGCTTTGAAGGGATATTTTTCCCATAAGAGTTTTGTAGGGATGATATGTGTCCAGTTTCTTTATAGACAAATAAATATTAGCTTTGTGGACAAGAAACCTGATGGAGTTAATGTGTAAGAAAATAGGATAGGATACTGTTGGAAATGAGCTAATTTCTAAAAGCAATAAGTGGGAATGACAATGTGGCAATACTTTGGCTTTCGCAATATGAAATAGATGGTAGAGTCTGGGAAATAACTTTTGTACACACAAAGAAATAGTTACTCATAAACTACTCTTTCAAACCACCATTTCAAATCTCTCAAACACGAACCTCATGAGGGTTAGGGCAGCTCCCATGAGTATGCTGTGTTACTTTTACTTTTAAGAAAATAAATGTACATAATAATGCTTTTTATACGCGTTACTGTAGTAAGTGGTTGTCACGTACTTTAATTGTTTTTAATTTTGTAGATTTACTTTTATTAATCCTTTGAACTAGATTATTTTGAGGAATTAGCATTAGGATACTTAAAATTAGTTTGAGATGATCATATCTTAAAACTCACAAAAAATTTTTATATTTGTATTTGTATTTAAGTCATTAAATATGAAATGTCCAATTTTGAATCAAAAACTTTGTTTATTATATCTTAAGCAAGAAGCTCTACAATTATTCAAAATATGCTCCTAAGCTATCCACACAGTTTTGCCATCCTAATAGTAGCTTGTTTATGCCAGCAGCAAAGAAGCCTGGGGAGCAAGTGGCAATTAAATTGCTTATTGAGGATTAAATATTTTTCCTTGCAAGAAGTGATCCAAAGCCTGGAAGAAGTGATAGTCAGTTGGTGCAAGGTCTGGTGAATATGGTGGGTGACAGAGAGTTCCCAAGTCCAGCCTCTGTAGTTTGAGCTGCTTTGTTTGTGCGACATGTGATTGAGTGTTGTCTTGCAAGATGATTGGCCTGTCCCTATTGACCAATCTCAGCTGCTTAACTGCAAGCATCCTTGTCATTTTGTCCAATTGGTTGCAGTAGACATCCGCTGTAATCGATTAATCAGTTACATAAAGCTGTAGTGGATAATACCAGCGCTGGACCACCAGACGGACACCAGTAGCTTTTTTTGATGAATATTCAATTTTGGACTGTGTTTTGGAACTTCATCTTTTTTTTTCTCAGAATATCATGAGGGTACAATACTAATGTTTTGGCTACATGAATTGCTTTTGTATAATCTGAGATAAAGTTATAATTGGGCCCATCACCAGATAGATGTGGAATCAACCCAACTGCCCATCAATATATGAGTGGATTAGTAAAATGTGACACCTCATCTTTATCCCACCATTGTGTCAAATGCTTGTGATTGTCAAAAAGAATACATTTTTCATCACACATAACAATATGGTATAGAAATGATTCACCTTTATGTCATGACAGCAAAGAAAGGCAAGCTTCAAGAGAATTTCTCTTCTGATGCTCATTTAATTCATGGGGAACCCATCTATCCAGCTTCTTTACCTTGTCCATTTGTTTCAAATGGTCCAGTATTGTTGGAATAATAATATCAAACCTTGCTGCTAATTCACAAATAGGTTCATATAGATTCACTTCCACTGCAGCTTTCAACTATCCATCCTGGTCTCAGGTCGCCCATGTGGCTCATTTTCAAGATTAAAATCACCGGAACATAACTTCTCAAACCATGGATGTACTATGTGTCCATTAGCCACATCCTTCCCAATCACTTGGTTGATATTTCAAACTGTCTGTGCTGCCTCGGTTCCACGATGGAACTCATATTAAAAAATAACAGGAATTTTTGACTTATCCATGGTTTACAAAAATTGCTCTAAAAATATTTTAAAGATAATTACAAATCAAATGTACATTTGAAAGACTGAGGATGTACATTCACAATAAAAATAAAACAAGAAGTGTCAGAGTGAAATGTCAGATACATCAACTGTCAAACTTAATACTTACGGAAATCGGACATTTCATACTTAATAAACAGATAGCAATAGCCTGTTCATTGAAAAATATTTTTAAATTAAAAATGAAGATGTGAATATACAACTAAAACAGTACATACATATATAGATAAAAGGTAGAGTTCTTCCAAATCTATGTCTTACACATACATATGCTCACACACACTTATGCTAGTCCCTTCCGCAAAAGGGTTTAATATCCATCCTTACGGACCTTGGTTATGCATTTACATTCATGTACGTAATATAAATGGGTTCATACATTAATATTTTGCAATTTTTTCCTTACTTCTTGGGGATCTTTTTATGCTATAATAACATATATATCGCCTTCATTTTTTAACACTTGCATAGCATTCCATAACATGGGTAATTTATATAATAATAAGGAAAATACCGTAGTTTATTTCATAATATTGTTATATTATAATATATTCCATAGAATAGATTGATCATTCATCAGATTTTGTTTTTTAGAGACATTTAGATTGTTTCAATTTTTCCTATTTAAAAATGCTGCAATAAACCTATTAATAAATTTGTATATCCTGGAATACTTGTCACTTCCATAAGATAGAGCCCTAGAAATAGAATTGCTGAGTCAAATATATTCACGATTAATATTTTAAAATCTTCTATAATTTTCTTGCTAAATTATGATCCCACTATAGTTGTATGAGAATATTCATTCCCCCATATAAGCTTGCCAGCGCTGTGTTTTATCAACCTTCCAGGTGTTAGTATTATGAACAGAAAGTGATATCACGTTGTTATGATTTTGATATATCTGATTAGTAATGAAATTGAACTTCCTTCACATGTTAATTGTTCATTAGCATAGTTCTTTCCTATCTGTTTATATCTTTAACTAATGAGCAGATTTTGTTTCTTTATTCATATACATGAATTTTATTTATGGAGTCTTTCTTGGGCTTAGGGAAATTTTCATTTTCTTGTCCTTTTTTCCATGACTATGTTTCTTCTTCTGCCACTTCTCTCTAGAACTCCTATTAGATTAAGGTTAGATTTTCTATATCTAATCATATTAATTAGATAAGGTAAAGGGGAGTTAATACCTTTTAGCTTTCCTCTAAATGTTCCTCTAAATGTTCAACATTCTGTGCTCTGCTATACAACTCTAGTTCACTGCATTTGGTGGGGAGGTTCCCAAGCTTAGTCTTCCCAGTCACCAGTTTTTATCTGGGCTCATTCTGCTATTTAGCTCTTGGTAGATTTTGTTTTAATTCTAATTTTTTGTATTTGTGCTTTTTTATGACAACCTATTTATGTGTGTTGTGTGATTTGTTGTTGTTTGTTTATTCTCACTGTTCTCTTGGACATTAGTTGCAAGGACATTAGTGCTACCTCTTTTAATCTTTCTCTTGTTTTGTTCTTAAGTCTGTTCATTCAAATTTCCCTCTGGGGTTGTAGATTGGAACCTTTTTTTCAAGTTGTTGGTTTCCTCCACTGGTCTCACATTGTACAATCTTGGTAGCTTGAGTGTATTTCCACAGACTAGATGATAATTGCTTTTTGTTTGATAGCAAATACAAGTTATAAAGATGGGAGTTTTGCCTCTGGCTATTGTCCAGGGGGGAACAATAACCTTCAACCAGTTTAAAGTTTCCTTGAATGTCCTAAGAAATGTGCTACCTAGGATTTTGTCTCATATTTCTGGCACTTGTGCTCATGCCTGGAGAATCCAGAATTCCCATGTCAGAATTCCTGCTTTGATAGAATATTCTCTTATTTGTTGTCACTTTTCAAGGTAGCAAACATAACAGTTACCAACCTTAAGAGTCAGTTACGCTCACTGGGGTTTCAACACACTGTAATTTTTCTCTTGATTGCCTGTCATCCAATTCTCCCAAGAATGCCTTCATCCTGGGGTTGTTTAAGATCTTCCCTGATTGAGATCATCTTAATTCAGTTGGATTTTGCCATTAGTCTATTCTCACCTGCTTTATATCTTCCAGGAAAACCATGGTTGCCCCAAATTTCCAATTCTCTTTTGTATTTATTTTTATTCTTTCATTTGTCCTTTTCAAAGGTATTTGGGAAGTGCAGTTTGCTCAGTCAGCAATCTTCCATCTTGAACTAAGATTTATTTTATTATTAAATTATTATAAAATATCTGTAGTTAAATTGTGCTATCATTTTGAGTAATTGATTATATTTTTCCAAGTTACTCCTTTTTGGCTTTCTATGGAGTTCGCTTGGATTTGTGGTTAAATTTGTGTTATATTTATTTTCACTCAGTATGAGTGCAGTGAAAGAGATGACTACTTATCTTGTCTCAGTTTGAAATACTTGTAGCAGGTATATTAGAAATGGGCTACAAACTTGCTGGAATTTTAAGCCAATCAACTATTATTAGAAGTATTATTCTTCACTTCTTTTACACTTTTAAGTGCAAGATTGCCAATGATTGTCATAAAAGATTTGATATTTCCACATAATATTTTAGAAAGGTTCATTTATATATGCACTGACACATTTTCATTTTAAAGCATCAGTGATGAGAGAGTTTTACTTTGAAAGCTGAGGCTGATCTCATTTAAGGATTATTTTCATTTTCTATCGGACTGAAAGTTTTAGATTCTCAAACATATGCCATTTTTAAAAATAATAAAGAGAACATCTTCTAATTTCAATATTTAATAAGTCCCCGCTTTATAAAACCTGTAATTTAAGTGCTTAATACAAAGAATATGTGTAAGAATTGAATATTAATGTAAAAGAAGTTTCTGTATAGAGAAAAATAAGAACAATCTTCTTTATCTCCATGGACAGTAATCTAATCTTTCCATGTCTTTGCGCCATGTCATTCTGTCCCTCTTCTTCATGTTTTCTTTATTCTGTTCTTTTACATTTGATTTAACAAACATATACGCAGTATTTTGTAAGTACCAGGCACTACATTAAACATAAGATATACAAAAATGAATAAATAAGGCATGATTTTTTTTTTTTTGAGACGGAGTTTATCTCTGTCACCTTGGGTAGAGTGCAGTGGCGTCATCATAGCTCACTACAAACTCAAACTCCTAGCTCAAGCCATCCACTTGCCTCAGCCTCCCCAGTGGGTGGGATTGCATACGTGCACTACCCTCCTGGCTAATTGTTCTATTTTTAGTAGACACAGTGTCTCCCTCTTGCTCAGGCAGGTCTCAACCTTCTGAGCTCAAGTGATCCTCTCTCCTCAGCCTCCCAGAGTGCTAGGATTACAGGCATGAGCCACCACCACACCTGGACCAAGACATGAGCTTTTATCTCATGTCTTAACCTATATGTATGTGCAAAGATCAAATAAGGCAGTAAGTATGAAAATGTTCCATAAAAAGTGCTATAAAAGGTACAGATAGATACAGAACTTATCAATTTAAATTTTGGATAGAGAAAAAAATGTTGTTTAGGTCTAAAAGCTTTCAAGTTCTTGTCTTAAGTACTGCGTATTAAATTGGAGATTACTATATTGCAAAAGGAGATTCCTCAAAAAAAGCATTGTTTCACTGAAGAAATTTTGCTTTAACTTTAAAGCTTCAAATATTTTGGGAAGCTTATTAAGTTTTAACACTTCTCTCTTGTAGTTTTTGTTTGTGTGTGTGCAAAAATCAAATGAGATGGTAGGTGTGAAAGTTTTCTGTAAACTGTAAAGTGCTGTATAAATATAAGGTGCTATAATTGTGGAGGGAGGTGCTGTTAAAAGACTGTGGAGCAATTTGAATAAGGTGCAGAACTGAAGCATATTTGGAGAGAAAAGGACAATAGAGTAAATTTTAAACAAAATTACAGCCACCTATATGATATTTTTGAAGCATGCTAGAACAGACTTTATTTCCAAAAATATCTTCTGTCTACAACCTGCTAGGGCATTTTAAATTCTGCTAGAGAAATTATTTTGTTTGATGCTAATAGTAGATAATAGTGTGTGTTGAAAAATAGTATGTTTATAATGTAGTGGTTTCATGTTTGAAAGTATTGTGCTGTATTTTTATTGGCTTATGATAAAATTTTGAGCTAGATGTTGGTGATGGTATTTTTTATCTTCATTATTTTTATTATTCCTTTTTTATTGATGAGGAAGTAAGAGTCAAAAGTTGAATGAATTATTTATTCCATAACCAATGAGTGACAGGCTTAACTCAGACCATCTCACTTCCATTTTCTTTCCACACTACCATAATTAAACCCCTGTGAAAGAAGTATTTACTAAGCCCCTGTTCTAGGGTTAGGAAGTTTCTCCACGGGGCCCGCAAATTAGTTGGAGATTCAAGTCTATGGTTTAGAAACAGTCGGAGAAGGTCATAAGACTGTGTTTCATTTTTAATACTAAATTGTGTGATAAAAGCTTTGCTAACTTAGACAATGTACAAAAAACAATATGGGTGGTTTAGATCAAAGACTGGTTTATTAAGAGGTGGAATGGCCTAAATATTTAAAAAGTATGAAATATTTAGTTAGATAAAAAGGAATAGAAAGATCTCTCAGGGTAGGTTAAAAGCATTATGAGGAAGGCCATCACAACTGAAAGTGATAGTAAAAATGATTAATAAGACATGACATGTTTCAGGAAGAAATACCCATAACTTCTGGAATCGAACGTCTCCCTAAGCCTCACCAGCGAGGGTCATAGGAACACCTAGATCCTGTTTTGCCAGCGTGAGCTCGCAGAGAGCCTCCTCATCCCTTTCTCCTGCTATCGTCATCTACATCTGTGCCCCTAATCTCTGTTCCACTCACGAGCTGCTGCCCGGGCCTCCTGCAGTTTCAAGATGCTAGTGTGCTCATGCCTCTTGCTGCTTGTGAAATGCTTCCCTTCCCCACTCTATTCTGCCTTTTTAGAAGAGATCCCATAGCAGAATTGCTTGGCTCTAGCATGACAGGCTTTTTATTTTCTTCCCCATAGTGTATTCATGCGGGCAGAGAAGATGAATCAGAGATGGATTCGTGTCTCACCTACTCTCCATACCCCAAAGAGAACCTCTTGAGTTTCAGCACCTAGACGGTCCTGGACATCTGCTTTATCATTTGACAGGGGAACATCTGCTATTCCCTTTATATTTTGGTAGATTTACCACTATGTGTAGAATTGGTGTATTGCAGTGTTCTGCCTTTCACTACAAAAGTGGAGGAGAAGACATTTCATTTACCTGATAGTTCCCAGTAGCCAGGGCATGGCATGTGACCCAGACTCAGCCAATCAGATGTTTCAGCCTGCGACGTTGATTCTAGAGCAACTGACCCTGGAAGGAAAGATGAGTTAGGAGCCATTTATGGTAACTATAGAAGGCTTAGCATCGGTGCCATTGGTTTCCAGTACTGGTCATTTCTTTCGAAAGCCATCAGAGTCTTGTGATTAGACTCAGCTGCTTCTTGGTCCTGCAGCTCAGGTCTTCCCTGTGTCCTATTTGTTCTGTTTTCATCTTCCTGTAGCCTTCTTGCAGAGTCTGCAAGTCTGATAACCTTCTGTCAAATTCCAGGATAGGTTTGTTCATTTGCTTTTTAAAAAAAAATTAAAATAGATCAATGTAGATTATTTTTCTTTTAACAAAATAATCTGACTGAAACAAAAGACATTGTTGCCAAGTCTGGTTTATTGGGCCAGGCTGATATTTCTTTCCTTGTGCCAGATTTTCCTTAAGAGACCACAAGTCTCTGCTTTGTTTAGCCATTGTCTTCCTCTACCACCCCAAAGTGGCCAGTATACTTGCATATGCCTAAACTTCATGAAAGACATAGCTCTATTCTTTTTCTGCATCCTCTAGTTCACATGTATATTGATAAAATGATTAGGTATATAAGGGGTGAGGAAAGGAAAAGTGACATCTAATCTCACGTGTTAGGAAGTTTCAAATCACTGCTCTGATCCAATATCACTGACACTGTCACTTAATGTTCACACCAATATCATGAGATGGGTACTTTTACCCAGTGAAAGACTGAAGTGGAAAAAAATTGCTGTGTATCTTCAGTGGAAGACTAAGCATTCTTTACCAACACCTCCTTCCTGGTTATGTGATTGTATGGAGGTCTCTGTGCTATTCATTGTCATTGAGTTACTTACAACTTTGTACTGATATAAATGCAAATGATTCTTGTCTATAGATGTACAAATACATTATGTCTGGTGGAGGCTAAATTGACTTCACTGCTGTGGAAGAAGGCAGTGTTTAGTCTGTAAGTTCACTGCAGCATTTCTTACTGCCTATATGTGTGGTTCTTTTTATTCTCCTTTGAACTAGTTATGACATCTCACTGGTTATCTCATTAATTACTAAGTTCAATAAAATTTTTGACAGCTACACACTTTATATTTGTGTGAGAGATTTTTATCTTTTTAAAAAAGTATTCTTTAACAACCTCATTTTATCAAATAGGAAATATTAGACTTTTAGCTTTCAGTGACTTGAGTAAAGCCAATAAAAGGCAGAGCTGGAATTTAAACCCAGATTTTCCAACTTCAAATTCATAACTTTCCAAATTCAAATTCACACAGTAAAGAAATGACAAGTGAAACACAAGTCCTATCACTTCTTTCCAAATCTCTAAGTTAATATTCTAATGAGCTTCCTGTTTCTATTCTCTTTCCCCTCGATTTTTGCTTTACAAGCTACCGAAAGAAAGATTATTATTCTGAAACAAGTCTTTATTTGTTTCTCTTTGGCCATTTCTCCCAGTGGCTTCTATGGTCAGTTAGAAATATTTTGAACTACTGACTCTAGAATTTAATCCCACCCCTGCCCACAATGTTGTGCTCTGTACCTTCCAGTATTATTTGAGGAACAACGTACCCTGTTTTTTATCATCTTTATTTGATCAGATTTAGTTTCTGTGTTGTGAGTCCTTCTACTCTGGTGTGTCAAATCTAAAAAATCCTGAAAAGTCAATTCCAATCAATTGTTACCTCTCTCAGAAAGTTTTCCCAAATTCATCTGGTGTTTGAGCCACTGTTACTGCCTCTACAATTATAGCATAAATCTATTCAACCATTTAGTAGTAAATCTTAGCAGTTGTTTTGGGAGCATGTAGGTATTTGTGCGTCATATTCTTAGAGGCAATACAGCACAGTAATTAAGGACACAGGTTTTGGAGCCAAGGTTCCTGGCTTCAAATCTCAGCTCTGCCACTTCCTCTCTCTAAAACCTTGGGCAAGTTATATAACTTTTCAGTGGTTGGGTTTCTTCATCTCTAACGTGCCAATGAAAGTTTCTTTCTAATTGGATTGGTGTGGGGATTATATAAATTAATATTGTTCAAGTGCTTATAAATATATTTCCTTCATAATAAGTGTCGTATACAACTTTACTGTTGTTTTATATCATTTTTATTTTACTCATTCTTGGTTTTTCTTCCCAACCAAATTTTAAGTTATATGAAAAAGAAATTAAAAAATATTGGTACAGCATGTGTCACAAATTTGTTGCTTTATCACTTGGTAAAGAAGAGCTGTTGATAGAAGGCTTTTGAGCAGAATTTTGTGTGTCAAAGACTGGTTGGCTGACCAAGAACTGTCTATGATCAGCCTCATGTTTATGCGAGGAAAGTATAAAATGGAAAATATGCTATAGGAAGAAATAGCTTGACATTTTCAAAGCTGTTTTTACTCTCCCTTAAATATTTAACTTCTACCATGTTGTATGTTCTTGCATTCATTGTATTGTGTCATCCTACTGATATATAAAGTCCGATAGTTATTTGTCACTAATCAGATTGAAATAAATCATATTATTTGTTAAACTGAGCTTAATTCTACCTTCTCTTTTCCATCTGACAGAGTGCTTTTGGAACAGTATGTTCCACAAATGTCAGAGCACAAACATTCATTATAGAAGCAATTCATTAATATTACATAAATCATAATGAGAAACAAAGAACATCACATCCTAAGAGGACAACTTTTCAATTGTGAAACAAAAGAACACTCCTCCAAATTTGTAAATATGTATTCTCGGCTCATAATGTTAAAAGTTCTTGTAGCAGCTAGATAAAAACTGCCATTCATGTAATTGATGCAGCAAAAATGTGCTTTGGTCATTAGTTACTAGAAAAAATTCACGTATGTATAATCATTATATATTTACATATTTATATAATATATATTACATATATATAAAGATATTTCAAAACTCTCTCATCAGTGGGTATCTAAAGTCTCTAATTATGAAGAACTTTTATCCTCTAAAAGAAGATACTCTCTTTTGAATGTATCCAGTAAAATATGTAAATCACTGAGAGTTTTGCTGATAAATGGCAAACGTGTTACTAAAACAAGGTAGTATGTGACAAATATTACTGTTTCAGTTTAAAAAGTGGTTAGTCCTCTTTATCCAGATGAACTGGATTTTATACAGCTGATTTCCTTCTTTAATGCCACAGTTAATATTGAAAGAGTTCATAGTAAACTTCCTTTTTAAACTGCTTTGCTATAAATTCCCATGTGATATGCATATCTTGGCAAAAGTTTTTATCGTGAAACTGAAGCATATCTTGTTCAATGAATTCCTAAGCCTGATAATTTTTTTAAAAAGCCAAATTAATCATTTTATTCCCCCACATCATTCCAGAAACTGATATGAGGCAGCTTTCAGAGACACAGAGAATTGATTAAAAATAAAATGGTTTTCTATATCTAGAAAAATGGGTGAACATAAGAGTGACTAAAAAATAAAGTGAGAAAATAAGATAGAGCACGGATGATAAACTTGCCTTAAAAGACGATCTTGAGAAGTTGCTAAATGTGGTTCAAAAATATATCCAGAACAAAGAGTAAGCACAAATAAATAGTACATTTTTTTTAGATATTTGTTGTAAAGATGATTAAGAAATAACTAATAATAATGTAAGTGAATAATCAACGTTTACTAAAATTTTGTAATCTGAAACAATATTGGCATGTCTTCAAAATTTACTGAAAATCCTAAACAATATGGCACCCCGCCAAAGTAGTGAAATTCTTACCACCTAGACAGTGGGATTCCCACTTTTTTTTTTCCTGGAAAAATGCTTCATTGTCAGGACATAATCAGTGTGATCTTTAGCTAATTATGGTTTTTAGTTTTACATATTTCTTTAAAATATTTTAAATTAATGTTAGTTCAGTTTCATTTTTATCAACCAATTTTTCTTATAGGTTTTGTTTTACTCCATGATATATACTAATGTCAATTTCTATAATAACAATAGCTTTTGCTTATAAATTTCCCAAAATCAAACTTTGGGACATAAAGTTCCCCATTACTTTTATAGTGAGACTTCATTGGTAAAGTTCTGCCCTTTAAGTTGTGCTGTTTAATTAATTTTGAATGTACTCTCAGGTGAGGCATAAGAAATCACTGGAGTATTTCTGAGTATGTAAGAAAAAATATAATATGTTAACAATCACTCTCTTTAAAATCATAGTAAATATTCATATATGCCGCTAACAACATTTTTATCACAACATGTTTATTTTGTTCCTCTTCAATTCTTTCTTTCCATCTAATTATTTTTCAACATTCAAAATTTAACAAATGTTTTTTGAAGGTTATGTACCATTGTGTTATTTAATCTCACAATCTTCTCTCCCCTAAGGATGTTGCATGTCTATTTTACAAATAAGAAAACTGAGATTTAGCAATGTTAAAGGATCAGAGTAAGTGACAGAGGGGAGACAGTTTAATATATATTTTTAAAGTTTTTTATACACTACTCTGCCAGCCTCTACACAGCACAATTCCCCTTAGTTATGTCCTTAATGGATGCCCTATTTTAACCTGAATTTTTTGGTCACAATTTGGGCCTTACATCTTCATTCAGTAATCTCTTGGATGACTTTAAGAGCTATTCACATTGATATTATCCATTGAATCCTCAGTCCAAGACAAAGTCTGTACATGACTTCTCAATTCTCCTACATCGAAACATGATTCTTCTCTTCACTAAGTTCTATTCTAATTTATCTTTAAGTGTTTCACTTATGTTATTACTCAGGCATAACAAGTCGATTGCTTTCACATTTTAGATTGAAGCCATTAGATGTTAATTTCTATTGTGCTCAAACAATTTATTGAATTCTTACCATTCTAAAAACAAAATAACACTAACAAAATAAAATGAAAGTTTAACTCATTGAGTTTGACAGGTTTATTACTAATTTTAAAGATAAAAATTGACAATATCTAATTCATAAACATATCTCCTGACAAAATTAGTGAGTTAGGAGAATTGGGTTAAAAAAAATACCCTTTTTGAGTTAGTGCCAGAAGTGCAAAAGGACCTTACTCAGAGGGCAATCATATGTCCTGGTTTTCAGTTTTTAAGGACAAGTTGTTGTTATTCATTATATTAAGATAAGCAGGGTTGGGTTTGATAAATTTCTGTTTTGCTTGCTTCTCCTGTCATAGTCTGGACTAGCAGTTTGTGAGCCCCTTGTGCAATCAAGAGATCTATAATTTTAACACGTGGTTAAATATAAAGGACAGTAACCAGCCTGTCTATTCCCAACCCTTTCCAGCTCCGATTTCCCATCAAAGACTGCATGCATTGTGTTTGCTGACGAAACAAAGAGCTCTCAGAACTCAGGGGCTAAATACAGCTAACTCCTTCTGTGCCAGATGCTCAAAGCTGTTAGGTTCCAAATGATTGGGGTTAGTAGGAACTGTGGGAAGTTATGACTTGTGGTATGGGAAATATGTATGGAAAGAGAGGATGGGTTGTACTGTTCTATAGGGAGTAGTCTTTAGTTTTTTGTTATTAATTGCATGATTTAAATCTACAACTACATTGCATTATTTGGCAAACCTTTTTTTTCATTTTGGAATAAACCCTTTTGGCAGTAATAACAGAGGAAAAAAGAAATGAATGGTTAATGAAATGTTAGGTACTGAATTTACAGTTTTTAAAAAAAGTCGATGATAAACATGTAACTTGCACAAAAAGTTTGCTGAGTTTTACCACCCATTGCGGGGACTGTAGACACATCTCTGACCATATGACCTCCAGAAGATACAAATTTGCTAAAGAAGCATCTGTGTCTTCTTCAAATTCTGTTTGCATTTTGTTTAAAATTAGTTTGAAATTTACAACTGAAGTATTAAAAGAATGAAGTAGCAAACATAGTCATATTTTGAATGTGTAACAAAGTGTAACTATTGTAAATAATGCTTGCACACAGGAACATATTGAAATGGATCATTACAAAAGAAGAAACTAAACAAATTAAATAATGAAAGCTTATTGCAAAAGACTTAATTTGGAATTTTATAATTGCACTTTGGAATATGTTGAGTTTTAGATGGAATGTTTTGTTAGACCTCCTCTCTTTAATTGAACAAATTTACATATTTTGAAGCCTTTAAAGTTGGCTAAACGTTCAAAATAATCATGATAGAGACAAATTGTTGATGCTTTTTTGTTATAGAATATTTGTGAAAGGAAGTTATTCTAAATAAAAGCAAAAAACAGTATCTATAAGAATATCTACATGTTTGACACAAAAAATATTAACATCACGAATATACTCCATGAAGCATAATTTGCTTTTTGCTCACTAGGAACCTCTGCATTTATAGAGAAAATATTTTTTCAGTTAAAAATTTTATGGTGTGCCAAAAAAATGTCAGAGCAAATGTCTGCAATGTATTGTCCATAAAATGCACCTTTGAAGACTTTTGCAGGTAATTTTACAAAAAATCAAAAATAATAAGATCATATTGAAATAATATATTTTCAAGGTAATACTATTGACGTGGTCGTAGAGATAGAAATGGATACAAAACTCTAAATGTATGCAAAAATTATTTTTCTGCTTATGTTCCTACACTAATTTCTTTCAGCTAATTTTTAAAGGGATTTACAATACTTTTTAACAATTATTAAATATTTTCTTATATATTTTCTAAAATCAAGGACATCTTTGATAAAAATCAATGTAATCATCACAATTAGGAAGTACATATTATGTTTAATGTGCAGATAAAATTTAAGAAGTATTTTAATGTTGGGTTTACTGTATAAAATATGTGCTAATTTTGTTTTCTAAAAACTTTTGAGAATAGGTTTTATTTTTATTTCAGCATAATATGGAGGTACAGATGTTTAGGTTACGTGTGTTGCCCTTGCCCCCCCTCCCCCCCTCAGTCCAAGTTTCAAATATGTCCATCCTATTGCATGGTGCACATTGCACTCTTTGTGTATGCATGTACCCGTCCCCTCCTCCCTCCTCCCCCCTCCCCCCTGCCCAACATCCAATAGATGTAATTCTTATATATGCACTTATGTGTTGAGAGAATAGGTATTGAATAAAATATTTTATTGGTGCACTGATATATTAAAACTAAATGGACAATTTTTAATTATTTCAAAAATTATATAATTTAATTATTTTTATTGCTTCCATTCACTGTTAAATATGCTGTGATTTGGATGATAAATTATATGGCCTACCTGCTTGTGAGATTTATTCCACTGTTAGCTGAGACTACTACTCTCTCTCTCTGTCTTTACTCTTTGTCATAATCATGTGTGATCTTGGGAATGGAATTACATAAGCTAATGTAGCTGTAGGAGCCCATTCCTCTATAGTGGAACAGTGCTTAGAGATGATTGAAAGAAGCCCTCAAAGCCGTCTCCTGCTAGTTGATTTGAAATTGTAAATGATAGTTTTAAACTATGGCTCCCTCTCTTGCATGTATATTTTACACATGTATATTATATTTAATACATATATATTTTATATAGAGAGAGAGAGTTCGGAGAGGACTTAAAAATAAACACATTTGTTATTACATAAATGGTTATTAGTTTTTTCTCTCCTTTTAAAATTCATATTTTAACCAAAATAAGTTTTAAAAACATTTAACAAAAAGCATTTGTGGTAGCCTGATTTGCATTTCTATAAAGGGAATACCTAAAACTGGATAATTTGTAAAGAAGAGAGGTTTATTTGGTGCATGGTTCTGTAGACTGTACAAACATGGCACCAGCATCTGCTTCTGGTGGTGGCTTCAGGGAGCTTCCCGTCAAGGCAGAACGCAGAGGGCAGCAGGTGTGTCACATGGTGAGAGAAGGAGCAAGAGAGAGGAGAAGGGACCAGGTCCTTTAAACCACCAGCTCTCCATGAACTAACAAAATGAGAACTCACTCGTTATTGCCAGAAGGGCACCAAGCTATTGATGAGGGATCCACCCTCATGATTCCAACACTGGGGACTGAATTTGAACATGAGATTTGGAGGAGTCAAACATCCATACCATGTCAACACTTTTTTTTTCAGGGAAAAAGAAATCGGGATTGGGTAAGGGAACGATAACCAATTGTAAATGAAGGACTGGAAGAGATCTTAACTCCATTCATTATACATAAAATAAAGACACTTTTATTAAACACTACAAATATTGAATTACTCATTCAAATGCTCTCAGAAGTCTTTGCACTTGATCTTCCTGAGTCTTATCAACATGGAAACAAATACATATACAAGAAGACCAAATAATGAAGTATAAGGAGTGTTTCCTGTACCTATTAGCAAGTAGATGGTCATAAAAAGAGATCAAAAGAGGGGTCAAAAGAACACAGTGCTTATGCTGACTATCCACTCATTCAC
>CAUYSK010115665.1:0-13599 GCA_963575035.1 Avahi laniger
GGACAACTAAAAATATATAGAAAAAATTACCTGGGCATGGTGTCGCATGCCTGTAGTCCCAGCTACTCGGGAGGCTGAGACAGGAGGATCGCTTGAGCCCAGGAGTATGACGTTGCTGTGAGCTAGGCTGATGCCACGGCACTCTAGCCCGGGCAACACAGTGAGACTCTGTCTCAAAAAAAAAAAAAAAAAAAAATGCTCCATTGATGATACTTCTCATCTATCAAGGGACCCAATATTGATGGGATAATTTAGCACACTGAAAGCAATATCTTCCAGAATTCTTCATTCTAAGGCATCCTTTCTTTGGTAATTAATTATTTTGGAGACCCGTTCAATAATTAATGTGAATTAGTATAATATATTTTGCTACCAGAAATCATACAGGAAACTATTGAGTTGTCCAGGAGAGGGTAGCAGAACACTGATGGTAAACTTTCAAAGGCTTGAAAGTCCTATAAAAATAATATAGAAAGTATATTATTAATGTACCATTAGGAATATAGATTTTAAAGTTTTTAGAACTTTTTCTTGTCTTGAATTTTCCATCTGTCATGTAGAATATGTAAAGAAGATTTATTTATAACTTTACCAGTGGCCGTACATAGAGAATATGAAAAGCTGGTCAATTGCTCTGGCTATGAGAAACCATTAAATTTCCAATCACATTAAATTTTGTTTATAAATACTAATATAGTTGTCTGCCACATATTTCCTATTTCATTTTCTAAAGTAAATGGATGGTAATTTTAAATACAATACTTGATGGGTGTTCAGGCAGTCTGCTATTTTCATTTTTTGTCAGAAGAGGGCAGCACCATGTCTCTGTCAAAAACAAAACATGGAATGTGGAAGCACTTTTTCTATAAATTACATATTATCACAAATATATTTTGCATTTATATATTCAAATATAATACAAAAAATGTGAACATTTAATGTAAATATTTTATATTTAGGAGTAATGCATACTTACTGTTTTTAAAAATTATGTTACAGAAATATGTAACGTGACAAGTAAAAGTGCTCTGTAACTCCCTCCCCCTAAAGAAAACACAAATGTTGTTAATAGTTGGCATATTGGCAGGATTTTTTTTTAACTTAGATTATTTATACTTAAATTTAGGTATTACAAGAAACTCTCCTGAGGGAACTTAGGAAATCTGAATTTTCATTGATAACCAGATACAAATTTGGTATATGGATTTGAGCGTATCTTTTAATCTCTTGATGTCGTTATTCTGCTTTTTCTTTTTTTTTTTTCTAATTTCTTTTTTTTTTGGTCAAGTGCAGTAGTGAGGAGGGGGGAAAGTAATAGAACAAAGAGTTCAATCTGTAACTGACTGTGAACAATCAAGTGAGATAACTACTTTCAGACCAGCCTGCTTTTTCTTTTTTATTTTTATTTTTTTTTTTGAGACAGAATCTCACTCTGTTGCCCTGGCTAGAGTGAGTGCCGTGGCGTTAGCCTAGCTCATAGCAACCTCAGACTCCTGGGCTAAAGCGGTCCTCCTGCCTCAGCCTCCCGAGTAGCTGGGACTACAGGCATGTGCCAGGATAATTTTTTCTATATATTTTTAGTTGTCCAGATAATTTCTTTCTTTTTTTTTTTTTTTTTAGTAGAGATGGGATCTCCCTCTTGCTCAGGCTGGTCTTGAACTCCTGAGTTCAAACAATCCGCCTGCCTCGGCCTCCCAGAGTGCTAGGATTACAGGCGTGAGCCACCGCGCCCGGCCTTGCTTTTTCTTTTTTGTCTTCATATCAAGTTAAGAGTATTACTACATCTTTAAAAAATGTGAGAAAGAGCTAGTGATGACTGGGAAGAATTTGTAAGTATAAGCATAAGGAAGTGTTAGCACAAAATTAATTTTTAGTTTTTCTAACTATGTTTTAGTTGTTAAATTTTGGATTTTTGCCATTTTGGTTTTTTCCCCACTTGAAAAATGTATAGCTTGTTAACCTTGAGGAATGAGGGAAAATAGTATTTTTTATCCTTCCCTATTGCAGAACCAGCTCAATCAGTTAGCTCAGACTTTCCTAAATGAATCACCTTTAGGAAACGGCCAGTCATGGAAAGTTTCTTCCCAAATAAAGAGTTTTCAGGAAGTTCTGAGTAAGTGAAAATGAAGTTAAAATGGAATTTCTTCTGAGAACACTTCAATTAACTATTGCAAAAAATAGGCCTTTTCCTGTCAGGGTTCCCTCTTGTGTATTAGAGGTGGTCTATAATTTCACTGTTCTCTTAGTCGAAGATATTTTGATAGCTGAATCTCTTATTGCTTGTTAAAAGTGGAGTTCTTCCAGGCATACTATCAATGAAGAGTAACCTGTTCATATTACTTTGTCTCAATTACCAAAGTTCCTGAGAGAAATATCCCAGTGTTTCCTACGAATATGGGTAGGACTTTGAAACTAAGAAACTAAGAGAGAGATTCCCACAGATTATACTTTTTCCATGCTTCGTTTATTCCACTTACTATATATCATGTATTATCGTGACTTGTTTTCATGGTTGGCTATTCTGCTGGACTGTGAGCCCCTTAAGGGCAGAGACCATACCATGTTTTTTTAATATGTTTGACATCTAACACAGTGCCTGAATCTAGGTTGTTTTTCAGAAAATCCTTAATTGCCTTAGCTGGCTGCTACAAAGCTTATCTGTCCTGTGGTAAAACTAGTAAAAAACAAAACCAAAGATGTTACATAAAAGCTGCTTTTTCTTTCCTCATAACCTGGGTCATTTCCACTTGATTTTCGTCTTCTGTGTCCCCAGCATTCTAAAATTTCACGATCATGTGACTTGATGTGGATCTTTTGAAATTTGCCTCGTCAAATGTGCTGTGATTCTTTTTGTGGAAACTTACCCTTCATTTCCAGGAAATTTTCTTTTGTTGTTGATAACTTCCCCCTATTTTCTCTTTTTCTGAAATTCATATTAGTTGAATTGATATAATAGGATAGACTAGACTGTGCTGGGGTAACAAACTTGACAACTCAGTAGCATACTTATTTCTTACTGGTACAGTATAGGTTAGTAGCACTCCGTCTCTTAACTCAGGCATCCAGAACACATGGCCTTGCGATGGCCAGGGAAGAGTGAATAAATGGATTTTCATTTAATCCTCTGTTTTCAGAATGGACTTCAGATTTGCCTTTTGTGAGTTTGGAACTTCTGTAGTTTTCATTTCTCCCAAGAGTGATGGATTCTGCTGGATTGGGGTGGAGTGTAGCCTGTGATTTGAGGTACTGAAGGGGATCTGGGGCTTGTTGCTCCTGATGCAAACTTTCAGCTGATTTCAGCCTGACTCCTCTCCTCTGCCTTCAAAGATTCCTGGTACCTCAATTTAATGAGCCTTCTAGGGTACTGTAAAACAGGTCGGCTTGATTATTGTTCTCCATTCCATGTGACTAGGGGAAAAATTAGGGAAAACCAAACCCAGAGCCAATTGCTGCTTGTCCACACACTTTCTACTTTGAGGAAATTTGATTGGCATTGGCATCTCTTTTTTGTTATACCTCTTCTCGTTATCCTTGTGTAGTTTTATCTTTTTTAATTTATTTGCCACTGTTTGGTAGGGTTTTAGTAGGAGTAGAGAATAAAGCATGTGTTCAGACCATTATGTGTAAGTCTACTTGTTCTTCGTTAGCCATCTCTGGGCTGCCCCAGATTCACCTAGAGCAAGGATATTTAAAGGAACTCTTTCTATTCCAATGCCCTGGGACTCTCCATAAGCCTAAGATTTGGATGTGGGTTTATTTTGGTTATCTATACAATAGTATTAAGAAATCACCCCAAAATTTAATGGCTTAAAAAAACAATTGTTTTGTTATTGTTTCTTATAGTTCCAGAGGTGGTTGGGCTAAGCTGGGCAGGTCTTGTTCAGGCTGTCTTGTACAGCTCTAGTCAGACAGTGGCTAAGTCTGGAGCCATTACTCCCATATCTGACACCAGGGCAAGGAAAACTCAAATACCTGGGAGTTGGAACAGGCGCCTCAGGCATCTATCTCTGTGTAGTCTTCCTGTATGATCTCTCCCACATAGTGGCTTCAGCGTAGCCCAGACTTTTTGTGTGATAACTTAGACTTCCAAAGATGCATTCTTAAGAGAAAGAGCCAGGTGGAAGCTAAATCACCTTTTATCAGCTAGCCTCAGAAGTTATGTACTGCCACTTTGACAGAACTCTGTGAGTTGAGGCAGCCAGAAAGGGCCACTCAGTTTTGATGGATGGTGACACAGACTCCTCTCTTACTGGCATAGTGTCAGGATTCTGGAAGAACTTGTGGGGATGGGAAACTTGTGGCATCCATCTTTGGAAAATATTATCTGCTTACAACGTTCTCTATAGCATTGCTGCTTAATCTCTGGATAGTCTTGCATAAGTCACTTAACCCCTTAGATTCCATTTTCTCACTCATGAAATGTAAATATGTTTTCAGTCAGCTGTGGCTACCGTAATGCTATGTAGCACCCATTCCAAACCTCAGTGGTATACAGCAATAAGCATTTATTTGTCGCTCATGTGCCTCTGGATATCTGGTATTCACCTGATCTAGGCTTGGCTTGGCTCCAGGCTGCATGTTGGGTTCAGGTCTGTGCCATGTGTCCTTCTGCCATCTTGGACCAGCAACTACTTAAGGCACATTCTTCTTATGACTCAAAGGAGCAATTCAAGGGAGCAGGTGGAACAGCACAAGCATGTGTAAAGTTTCTGTTCCTGTCGTGTCAGCCAATATCTCATTGGCCTTTGAAGCAGCTCATATACGGAAGCTCAGCATCAGTGGGGTAGGGAAGTATCTTCTTTGCTGGTCAACAGAGAAAGAGAGAATATTACTGAATGATATTCTAATCACTTAAGTTTTTCCTCTTATTTTCGAGAGGTCCATTTGGGAGAGTAGAGAGGCGCACATTGAGCCTTGATGTAGAGTAGGACTAGACTTCAGAGGGCCTTGAATGTGAGGTTCAGCAGTTTACATTTGATTTTCTGAGTGATACTGAGCCATCACAATGTGAGCAGGGGAATAACAGTTTATTTTAAAAAGTCACCTTTGAAGATTAACTTGGCAGTCTTTCCCAGTGAAGATTCTTAATACAAAATCTCCCCAAACTCTTATTCTGTGCCACTTGTATACGTGACACAGTGGTAAGTGGAGAAACAAGATGAATGTAAGATGACTCAAAGAATATTTGTCCTAGAAGGAGGACCAGAAGGTGGATAGAGACTTACATTCCTTAAAGATGGAATTTATAGGATTTGCCTGTCATTATTCTTGGCCAATCTTTTTCTGGATGACCTGGTTAAACACTCATAATACAGTGACCATAACCTTAGATCCTCCTACTGATACAATTTAAACACCATTCCTCAGATGTTTTTGTTGACTTGGCAAGCCTAGGCAGGCACTGGGCATTTCTCCTCCTCTCTTTATCTGAAATTTCAGGGACCATAAATATCCTTATGTGATCTTTTAGGACTCAGTTTTAATGAGGGTTATTTTTTCAGATTTGAAATTAGACTGTATTCTTGGTCATGTTGCTTTCTTCCATTCCCAAATTAGTGCTAATTTAGCCAGTTTTAAGGGATTCTGTTTCATCTTTGAGTTATTCTAGGTATAGAACAGGAGCTTTCTGCAGAGTTTTCTTCAGTTGTTCATACTGTTGCTTTTCTCCTTAGATAAAGCCAGTGTTTTTCTCCCCATCTCAACTTTTACGGAGCCTTTAAGTCCGATTGTTAATCTATGGGTGAAGTACAGTGTGAGGGCCTTTTTCAGCCTTTACTTCAGTAACCCACCGTGGACAGAGTCAGCAGTGACTGCTGGAGTGTGTTTCATGCTGACTCATGGTGGGGATTTTAGGGAGATAAAATTTATATACATTGTTGTTTCATTTGTTCATTTTAGTCAGGGAAAATGTCTTTATGTAAAATTGTTGTAATAAACTTTAATCTTAAAGCACAGCAGGCAGAATTTATTGAAAGCACAGAGGACATTTTCCTTTCAAAGGTAAATGTCTTACAGTTTGTTTCTTCCTCTTTAGTCCTCTTGTAAACTTGATGTCTCTTTCCTTGGCACAGGGTGACTAAGGAAGTGGATGCTACATCTAAAGAAGCCAAATCTTTCCTCAAACAAAATGAGAAAGAAAAACCACAGGCCAGTGTCCCTTCAGCTCTGCCATCCCTCCCTGCTGGGTCAGGGTGAGTATTTGAGTCTCAGTCTTAAGTATACTTGGTGCGTTGGAAAAGCTGTTTTCAGTGCAGGGACCTGCTTTAGCTGCAGCTCCCATGACTCCTTCTCTGAGACAGGGAATTATGCTGCTGCTCTGACTTTGCTGAAATGTTTACCGAATGGAAGGTGCAAAGGAAAATTAGCCATAGCTTTCTTGTTTGATTGCAGCCTGGAAAAAGTCCTGGTTTACAGTGTTGAGCAGAGAGCTGAACTTGTAAATTTTACATTTAAAAATAATAATTTTTGAATGAAAATATCAGCAGTTCATCAGAACTTCTAATGAAGATTTGGGTTGAGGACTTACTCCCATTCCCCATGACCTCAAAGTAACATAAAAAGGTCAAAGGTGATTTGCAGATCATTTTCTTAACATTTTGTCAGGCACTTTAATAGTTTTTTTTCCTTCATATTTTTCATATTACTTAAGTTGTTTTCAGCTAAAGACTAGAATTCTTTCTCTTTGGAAGAAGTAAAAATTCCTTTCTTCTTAAATGTAAGAAGTAAAGCATCACAATACGTAAGAGAAGCCTAAGATTGTAGCCCACAGGGAAGAAAACATAGACTGTATCCTTTGGGTAGCCCAGAGCACCCAGCTGCCTGAGGAGTTCTGTATTATTCTTGTCCCCAGGTGTTTGGGGTAGAACAAATCTCCTAAACTGGTTTTTCTGACCCTTTAGTCAGAGATTGTCCCTGTTCACTTTCATTGCTTTGAACAGTAAAATTTTATTTGTTTTACATTTTTTTTTAAAGCCTTGATTTTTCTATCAGTGTGTGAGTTTCCTCACCTTTGCAGCCCTGACTCTAAACAACACTGTGTTACGCTGGTGTACACTCTTAGGTTGCATTTACCTAGAAGCAGACCCTGAGACAAAGCTTTCAGTGCAAGTCACTTATGTGAAAAGTGATTCCAGGAAGTCCCAGTGGGGAGGCGAAAGGGAAGAAGGAAGCCGATAAAGGATGAGTTACTAAGCAGGTGACTGCTAGTGGTAGCTGACACTCAATCCTGCTAGGGAACTCAGGAGGACTGGGAAGAGCACAGCAAGGGGTGACGAGGCTGAGATGTTTATCCTCCATCACCCATCTGACATTGGCTTCCACACATTCCCTGCCCTCCGTCCTCAGGCTGTGAGCTGCGGGTGCTTGCAGTGAGATGCTCCTCTTAGCATGTGTCATGACAGTGAATGCCAAGAGATGTGGACAGGGCTACATTTGCATTTGCTATATCTTTATCTTCTTCAGACTTCTCTTCCAGTGAAGCTACTGGGATGGCAGAAGTCATGTAGTAGTTACACAGAAACCTAAGAAGGAAAAGGATTTGACTTCTTGCCACCACTGTGGAAATGATATAAAAGCAGATGAAGAAGGAGCAGAGCTTTGTGGTAGTATGAACAGAGTTCTTCAGACCTGGTCCTGTTAATACTCTAGGCCAGCACTTTACAAGCTGTGGTTTGCAGTCATCAGTTAAAAGAATATATCAGAATACATTCCATGTAGTAAGAGTAAATATTGTTTCATAAATTTTGTTTTGTTTTATTTATTTATTTACTTATTTTTGAGAATAAGATCTTGCTCTATCACCCAGGGCTCGAATACAGTGGTGTAGTCATAACTCACTGCAGCGTCAAACTCCTGGACTCAAGCAATCCTCTTGCCTCAGCCTCCCAGGTAGCTAGGACTGCAGACACATGCCACCACACCTGGCTAACTTTTTTATTTTTTGTAGAGGTAAGGTCTCACTATGTTGCTCAGGCTGTTTCAAATTCCCGGCCTCAAGCAGTCCTCCCACCTCAGCCTCCCGAAGTGTTAGGATTATAGGCGTTGAGCCACCATGCCGACCTGTTTCATAAAATTTTTATTTTACTTATTGATATACTGGGTGACAAAATAAACTATTTTATACATATATACTGTGATTATACATATATACTATGATTATACATATATACTGTGATTTTCTATTTTACATTATCATATATAGCATGTATCATTTTATAAAACGTTATGACCCACTGAATTGATGTCACGATCTTCTACAATCTGAATTTGACCAGTACTGCTGTAGACTGTTCTAGGCTCCATGGAATTAGCCTTCGACAGGCTGTTATGTGAATTGCCATGTTTGTATTTGGTATTATTAAACAGTGTTTCTTGCATTTATTAAAATTATTACTGTGGAAGTTACTGCTGAATATAAATACCAGATGGAAATAAAGGCAAAGAAGCTCTTCTACCTTAGGTTTCTAGCATGGTTAATTTCAACTAGCACATTTACTTCAAGCTTCCTTGGATATTTCTTCTTAAAATAATCCCTATCGATGTTTAGAAACTGTGTATTTCCAAAAATACTCTTTGTTACTGAATTATAAAAATGACTAGAGGGGGGAGAACTGGCAGCTTAACAAAGCTCATTTAAGTCAGTAAATTACTCATGGAAATCTCTCTACTTACTATATCCATGCCCTTCTTTCTTAGAGCTTATAGCCTTTCTAGAATAAGAAATCTGCTGAGATAATATCTGTATTAGGGGTACCCAGCAGGAAACAGATGGCATCCTCAAATTAGGATACTTTGAGGAGAATTTAATAACTCACAAAGTGATGGAAAACCACAGGGATAGGAATAGTGCAACATCCCTGGGGCTAGTAATAATGAGACTCCATTACCACCCTTAGGCCTGCAGGGGCAAGAGGGGGACAGTTGGTGGCAGTGGACAACAGAGGGTTGTGTGAAGTGGACCTCCCGACAGGAGCTGAGACCGTCAGTTGAGCGATTGACCCGCTCCCCAAGGGGAAGCACAGGAATAAATAACCCAGACTCTCCTTTCCTCCCTCCCTCCAATCTCTTGTCAGGGCACTCCATCGCCCACTGAGGCTTATTAAAGAAAAAATTGTTCTGATGCTTTTTAAAACAGTGAGGAAGACTTTATTCAAGACTATTGCGATAGGTGTCAAGATTCTCTGTAGAGGAGAAAGAGGGAGCTTAACTCCAAATACAGCAAAGACAGCTGAGGATTTATAGAAGAATGGGGGTGGGGTGTCAGTGGATGGAAAATTGCTAAGAGTAGACATCAAAGATAGGGGGATTCTTGCTAAACTGACTAAATAGGATTCTCGTTCTCGCTAAAGGCAGGCTAGGAAGTTCAGACATGAAGGGTAGGGGATTCTCTCTAAACTGACTTAGCAGGATTCTTGATAAAACAGGGCTATGCAGGCCTAGCAAGGACAGGGCCAGTGTCAAGGCTTGGTTGAGAAGAGGGCTCGGAGGAGTCTGACTAAAGTTTATTTTAAGGAGAGTCTTCATCAGGTTGTGTACACAGAGCAGCTCCTGGAGCAGAGAGCAGCAAGGAGAAGAGTGTAGAGGGAGGAGCTGTTCCCGGGAGCTCTTAAAGTGAAATATTTTTCAGTAGATTAGTGAACTGCTGACTCCCTTATAAAGGCGTAAAGTGACCAAAATCAGGTTTTTTGAAAACTCTAATGGGAACATAACCAGATTACAAGGATATGTCTGCCAAGTGTTTGAGTAAAAAGTCCCCAGGCTTGTACATGAAAATATACACATTTAATTATGATACAGTGTAACTTGAGTTTCTTAATAAATCCACAATGTCCTTCCAGGCTGGTATGCTCATTTTTCTGAAATGCATCTCAAAAAAGTGTACAATTATAATTGTGCTTGGGAAAAGACAGGACCAAAAGGAATTGAGCTGATCCAGGTTGGCTGAGTGGGCACATTTTATCAGGGCAAACATTAATATCTGCTGCAGATTCCACACGCAGGGTACAGAAAGTCTTTTCGAGGGAAGAATTTACTGGAATAATCTAACATATTAAAATTATCTTAATGCAGTAAAAATTTTTTCCCACAGACTTTTTTTCATTTTGGGAGCTGCTTCAGTTTATAGAAATTCTCCAGCAGAAGCACTTTATTTGTTTATTTTCCCTTTCTCTAAACAGATTTAAGCAATACAGGAAAACCAGAACAGGAGAGTAAAACATCCTGTCCCACATCTTTTGCTAAGATAAGCACAGATTCAGAAATAAGAACAGATTTAGAGGAACAAATGTTTGTAACTGAAAATGCATTTCCTCCACATGTTTAAAATAGCACACTGCTTAGGCTATAAAAAGCCAAAGTTTATGTTTTGGGAATGGAGTAAGCCTAATTTTAATTAGAGGCAGGAATCAGACTACAAAAAGTACTCTTCTTTGCATATGGTAGTAAAAAGCACAGAATTTAATGTGTCTCAGTTCCCATGGTCTTGTCATTCCAAGCCCTTGATCCAACTCTTCCCCTAGCCCCCAGTCCTCACTGGCAATACCATTAGCTATTTCTATCCAGCTGGCCACGCTTCAGCCCCACACTGCTTATTTTTCAACCCGACATCTACTACTTACTTTATTCCTGCAGTGGGCTGTCATTAGTCTCATTAAAATTTATAATCTGGCCAGGTACAGTGGCTCAGGCCCATAATCCTAACAGTTTGGGAGGCTGAGGCAAGAGGCTCACTTGAAGCCAGGATTTTGAGAGCAGCTTGGACAACATTAGTTCGACCCCGTTTCTGAGAAAAATTAGCTGGGTGTAGTGGTGCATTCCTGTAGTCCTAACCACTTTGGAGGCTGAGGCAGGAGGGTCACTTGAGCCTGGGAGTTGGAGGTTGCAGCAAGCTAGGATTGTGCCACTGCACTCCAGCCTGGGAGACAGAGTGAGGCCCTGTCTCTAAAAAAAGAAACTTACAGTCTCATCCATAGGTATTGACTTGTTTAATTAAGGGTCTACTGTTCAGCTGCTTCCTTATAGACTGGGAGATGACTGTTTCCTCCCTTTTCCTTTGTAAGCCTTTTCCCCATTTCCATAGTTATGCAAGATTTTCTATACCATATTTCCATCTCCTTCCTATCTCATGAAATTGAGGGGGCTAGCATATTTTAAAAAATGAGTTCCAGGTGTCTTTGTAAATTGGTATCTGTCAATAGCAACAATGAAACTGTGGACAACTTGTGGTCAGTCAACTGGGGAATAATGGCTATTGCTGTTTCTGCATGGTAATCAACTCCTACAGAGATCTGAATCATACATTATGGGCAGCTTATGTGTCGTTAGGGGAGCCAGGTAGGAGATATCCTTGCCCAGCTTGTGTTAAGTGCATTTCTTCTGGTAGCCATTTGTTCCCGCATGGGACTAGCTAGAGATAGCTTTTAGGAGGGTATTTCAGGAGCTAGTGATGACAATGAAAATGACTGATTTGGGCAGCTTTTTGTGGTACTGCTGTTATCTTACATATCAATTCCAGAATGAAATACTTCATGTTGGAGCAAGAACATCCTGTACCTGACTTTCTCCTTCATGTTCTTCAGTGGATGCCTAATACCCTGCTTCATTTGATTTTAACTTATTATCGTTTTTAAAATATACCTCTACAGGTATTGCAGGTATAAAGTAAATAGATTTGAAATTGAATAAGGAAAACAATTCTTTAAAGATTGCCCAATGAATAGTTGGAATATTTTGAATCTCTTAAAGGTAATTTCATTCATATTCTTGATTCAAAGATACTGTTCCAGGCCAAGCTAGTAACTGAGAGAAGTATGGCTGGAGAGACTAGTGATATTCTTGGCAGGGAAGTGGGGATTGTTGACATTTGAATTAGTCCCTGCCAGTGTGAGCATCTAAATGAGATTCCAAACATAGAAAAGCTTTCAAAATGAGAACTTTTTTTCATTTGTGGTCACCAGGATGGAGTACCTCTGTCAGTTTGGATTGAATACCTACAGCAAATACTGTGGACCTAGGAAATAGTCCTAGTGGTTTTCAAGGTGACCCAGAGTTAAACAAATTCTAGTGTCCCTAGAAAATTCTATGAGAAGATAAACTTTACTACACACAGCAGCCTCATTTCTTTGCTCTTAGCCTTGAATTATAGTGGCAACCAGTTTCAAAAATCTATGATTTTGAGAGCCAGATGTCTATCTGTATTATAAACTTTAAAATTTTTAATTTGTTTTATTCCTGTACCCCTGGTCATGCTGAATTTCTCTTGGTGTGAAAAATGAGTTAAGTGCTTTAGGTGCTTTTTGGATGTATGGGGAAGAATAGAATAGATACCTGAAGTGTGACAGTCATAACATTTACTCAGTATAACAGAAATTGATTTGGGAACAAGGATTTGAAGACTTTTGTTAAAGGAGAAAATTATGATGCTCTAGGAATGAAGTGAAAATATTTTGATTAACTTTATAACAGCAGTTTATTGCTGCTTCATGGGCTTGAACTTCTTTTAGTATACATTAGAGGGCAGAATTTCTCCTGAAAAGACAGCTTTTCTTTGGCAAGATCCCAGGAACTTGAAGCATTCTTAAGATTGGGGATAGGAGTTCTATACATTTTTCTTTGCCTAATTAGATTAGTTTCTTGGCATGAGATTTCTGTGTACTCTGCAGTTTCTACATTTTTCTTGTATTAGAGTTGTTTTCAACTCTACCATTGTGCTTAGAAAGTGAAAGATGATTTTTCTTCTCTCATTTTTGCATCTCTTTTTCCTTGAAATGCAAAATCTTTTTGTTGTTTCGGAATTTTTAAAATTACAAATAAAGTAAAAATGGCCTCTAATTTCACCACTGAAATTTTTTCAGAAAGAAGGCAGTAAAAGTTCCTTTCTTTCTTCCTGATCCTTTATTCCCATCCCCTGAGACTGATAGTTATTAATGGATTGTCAGGTTTGTGCAGAGCCTTACCTGTGCTATGTTAATATATTGTATTCATATATACACGTAAGACAAAAATGGATTTATAGTGTTTGTGTCGGTCTGCAATTTATATTTTTACTTAACAGTCAGTCTGTCTTGGGCATCTTCCAGGTTCAGTATAAATGTCTGTATTTTTTATGCCTGCATAGTACTCCATTTTGTGAATATTCCATGATTTGAGTAACCCATTCTCTTGTTGATGAATACTTAGCTTTCCAAATTTTACAGTTATGAATAATTCTGTGATAATCTTTACACACACAGTTTTTATGTTCTGGAGGACAGACTCTGAGAAGTGAGATTGCTGGGTCATTGAGTATGTGCACCTTAAATTCTAATAGATGCTGCTAAATAAGTGATACCCATTTGAATTCATGTCAGTATTATGTGAGAGGACCCATTTCTGCACATTATTAGCAGTACTTTTTCATCATAGTTTTCTCCATGATCATTATTTTTTTTTTTTTTTTTTTGAGACAGAGACACACTCGCTTGCCGGGGGCGAGTGCCATGGCGTCAGCCTAGCTCACAGCAACCTCAAACTCCTGGGCTCAGGCAATCCTACTGTCTCAGCCTCCCAAGTAGCTGGGACTACAGGCATGAGCCACCATGCCCGGCTAATTTTTTTTTTTTT
>CAUYSK010115667.1:0-21752 GCA_963575035.1 Avahi laniger
AAAATGGTGCAGCTACTGTGAAAAACAATATGAAGGCTCTTCAAAAAATTAAGAATAGAACCACTGTATGATCCAGAAATTCTACTGCTGGGTATTTATTTGAGGGAAATAAAATTACTATTCCAAAGAGATATCTGCACACCCATGTTCACTGCAGCATTACTCACAATAGTCAAGATGTGGAAGCAATCTAAATGTCCGTCAATAGATGAATGGATGCCTAAGTGTCTATATATGGATGAACGGATAAAGAAAATGTGGTGTGTGTGTGTGTGTGTATATATATATGTATATATACACACAGTGGAATATTATTCAGCTTTAAAAAATAAAAAAGCCTACATTTTATGTCTTTGCCTTCCCCAAATGCAGGTTAAAGGCGTGCCCTTCCCTCCCTTTAGTGCTCCCCGTGTCCTTTAGTTGAGTGTAGAAAATAAGTGCATGTCTTTAGATCTCAGAAAACGAGGAAATTTGGTATAGTAACAAAATCTCTGGATATTTAAGAAGAGAGACAAAGGTAAATTAAAATCCTTCACATAATATATTTGTAATTTAGTATATTAAAGCTGTTTTTAATGTTTTAAAACTTGAAAAATTCACAAAAAAAATGAATTCTACTTGAAGCTATTGCACCAGGAAGACTGTGTCTCATAAACACTGGAAAGATAAGAAAAATGATCAGCGCTAATAAAATAGTAAAAATTTAGTCATGAAGAATAGGCAGAAACTTATTTTTAACTTTATATTAAACCACTTATATTGCTGAAATACACATTTTTGCATAATATTTTAATACATTCTTAGAACAACTTCCCAGTCAACTGTTGTTTGAAAATCTTGATTTTTAACTTTATGTACTTGATGTAACATGTTTTCTTTTATATTCTTCTTATACTAACTTATGATAAAATATTTTCTGAAAAAACTTTATGAGCCATGTTGCTTTTGTTTGTCTTTTTGTTTATGTTAACTCTTTGGAAGATCAGTTTAACTGGAAAACCCAAATGTTTGGTGATACTACTGACTTACAGGTAACTTTGAGGCATTTATTCTGTGGCAGATAAATCGAGGTTATTGTTTTCTACATTCTGTAGACATATGATCAAGTGAACAAATTGAAAATATACACCAAAAAGTGAAATCATCTTTCCCTAACTTTGAGTAAATACCTAGAGGCTATTAAATTCGTTAAAGTGTAAATGTAAAAATTTCAGGATGTTGGGGAAAAACACAGTTCTGTGGGTAAATAATAGTACTGGCTTATTTGCATAAAATATTTGTGTATCTCAGATAAACTAGTCTATCAAAGGAGTGCTATACTAAAATAATCCTCTCTATAAAAGAATAATCCTCGCTATAAAAGAATACACGCAGAGAAAAGTTCACATTTGTGTACCTAAAACAGGAAAAAGTGGCATTATTGTACATGGAACAAAAGCAATAAAATATTCTTTCAGATTTTCTATTTGCATACATTGTATCACAACGTTTTCTAGATGGTGATGGCTGTGCATTCAGCTGTAATCTAACAGTTATTACTATAGTAAAGTTGTATCATTTGTAGTAATACAATGGAGCAACAGTCAGAATGCAGTAGAAAAATGGCTGAGATGTAGAATGTCAGGCATTTCTAGGAGGAGCAATTTATTTTATCTCTGAAAGGGCTTGAAATCTGAGAGCAGTAAGATAAGATGGAGCTTAAGATAGTTTTTGAGAGGAATTACGAAATTGAATGGGATCCATAGAAGAAATGATGGAAAAGGAAAGTAAGAGGTGAATTATGGACAAGGGCTTGAATATAAATCCAGCGTTTGCAAAATCTTTGTGAGTTTCATTTTCTAAATTTAATGAAATTTTTATGAGGGTATCCACTTTACAAAAGAGGATTTTCTCTGGCCTGATATTTTAGACTTACATGAGTTCAAACACAGTGTGCAATTTTTCTGTGAATAATAAAATCCTATAAAGCTCATTTAGGAAACTATAACATGTGACAATTGGAGGAGTGAAAGACTTACTTTAAAAATACCTGTAATAAAAATTAGAGTGAGAGAATTCACACTAATTATTTTTCTACAGATGCTAATTCTACAAATATTCTTTACCCATGATCTTCTTAAATATAATTGAGACCATACTCAGTGGAGGGTATATGGATATTTAAGATGTCATTTCATAGAACACCAAATTAGAAGAATACTACAAGTACAGTGGATAAAGAAGAGAGAGATTTTGCAATTTTCCATGCGTAAATATTAATATTTATTGGAGAAGAGAAAACAATTTTACTTTTTAGCAATACTTTTAATGTTTAATAATGTTTTCATATTATAGATAAATGATCTCTGACCGTGACCTAATAATTTTGATATAATTTTATTCTCAGAAAGTTCGAGATCAAAGCAATTCCTAATTTTAAGGGTGCTGTAAAATACATATGACATTTGAAAACATTTTGCATTATTTGAGAGAGGTCAGTATAAGTAGTATAATGATTGAATTCACAAATGAGATAAAATAAAAACGTGTTTCAGTCAAATGTTACCAAAGAGAAGATAATTGATTCAAGTCCTTTAGAGAAGATAATGATAGAGAAAACACATTATATTAGAATTATATAAGGGTATATTATGTAATGACAATCGACTTTTAAATACAGTTTAAATAGTCAAATAAAAGGAGAATTAAAGAAAGATGTATTTGCCAGTACATAGTCATAAAAACAGATACTATTCTAAGCATTTGAGAAGCATTTTAATGTATAAAATTAATTATCAAAGTGTTGGCAGGGCTTTAAGTAGAAAAAAAATGAGGTTACCAAGGATACAAAACTGTAGAAACACTATCCTACCTCAGGGCAGGAAAAATAATCGGGAATGTCACCCTGAGCCAAAGATTTCTATGCCCCTGAGACTTCTGAAGCATGTGAAAGTCTACAGTAAAATCTGTAGCTGTTTGAAATACCATTGCTGAAGCTTTGCAAGAGCCACAAGTTCACAGTCCCGCTATGTAACCCAGGCCTGGCAACCTCAAATTGCCCAGAGCTTTTCCGCTATTGTTTCCGCAGAAGTCAGAGTCTGTGGACACTGCTATTGATGCTAATGTAGCACTCACTGTTGCTGCTACAGCTGCGTGACCCAGACCCATGTGTGCTATACTTCTGACTGAGGCTACTAAGATTTCCTTCAGCTACTCTTACTGACACCACATTTCTTAAGCAAGAAGCTGCTGTTACTGCTACTGGAAACATAAACAGAATCAGGAAAAGAAAAAAAAAATGTTATCTCTTTTATTCCCACTTTGCAATCTTCCCTCAGTGCCTCCCATTAGCTGGCAAGGGAATGTAATGTCAATAAATAGTAACATTTCAAGATATTAACTATATACTGTACTGCTTAATCATGAACATATAGCGGATTAGTTTGCTGCAAATAAATAAGATCGAACTCATTTGTAAGAATATATTATTTATTTATTTTTCATTTTGACAATCTATAATATACTTAGAATGTTACCTGTGCTTCCACTAAAGTTATTTTTCTATTTTACTTCTGATATACAAATAAAGTAATCATTTCAGTCTTCTAGACTCCAGTGATATGGAAGGGAACATGTAAAGGCAGAGATGGAGAAGAGACAAAAACAAATAACAAATATGCAATGGACTGTGCCTACATTTGTGAGAATTAAAAATAAATGGGAAATCAATTATGGCATCTCAGTTGACTGAAATGTCATTTACTGTAGGCTAGAAATCATGGCTGGCAGGGATAGGAACAGGGAGAAGAAAATAATATTGCTGCAAAAAATGATTCAGAAAAGTAAAGAATCAATATTCTAAGAGATGCAGGAGAATCACTCTCGATTCTAGTGGAAATACTCTGAAAAATAAAGCAAAGCAAAACAAATTCAGACCTAGAGGATGGAGAGAGAGTTGCATTGAGTTAGGATTCAGAAAGACACTGATGCACATGCTGGGTGATAGGCAGATGATGTGACTACAGTAAAATCTCAGTTTTGGCCTAGATTACTCTAAGCTGTGAAAGCCTGAGGAGAAATGTTTCAACTTGAGCTGCTGAAATTATTTATACAAAGTAGCTTTATTATTATAGGACATTTCAACATGGTGGTTCTCAATCCTATCTCACCTACATAATTTCCGGCACCTCCTTTATATCCTGAAATGCACTTCACAGATTATATAACTTAATTATCTGCACATTTTTTAAATCACTGAAAGCCATAACATGAATATAAAGAATAATAAAAACAAATCAAATTATTATAAGATAATATGCATTTCATATGTGATATTTCAGGTATGAAAGCAGTAGAAGACACAACGAAGAGATGTTAAGATCTCTTATGTTGTATATTTCCTGTTTGCCCCGTTTTCCCTTACCCCCATATCCACATTCTACACTTCTACATCACACTGTATGTCTTAGAGAAATGACTCACATAGATATATCAATGAGTTTTTCTGCCTTGTGATTTGCACTGGAATTTGTCAACACAAGGCACCAGCAAGGGTCAGAGGTGAGAGGAAAAAAAGTCAGACATTCATTCTAATGTGTTCATCCTCGCTAATTCATCACAGGTGTGTTGCATCTTACTACAGATGGCCACAGTCCTCTCCATATAACTTTCCTTTCTAGGTTTTAATAATGGCTTTCTTCCTTGTCCTTTCAGGACTAGGAGTGGCACTGGGACCTTAAATTTATGAGTTCTGGGTTACTCTGCTATTCCTACGCTATCTTGTGCACATCTTTGTAGAAAGACTTTTTATGAAAATCTCATCCAATTACACAGCTTGAAGATTCTATCTGTCCTCATCGTGTCTTGATAATTCTGTCCATTTACTTCTAATGAATATGCTTGGATTTATGCCAAACATAAGACAGTAAGAAGCTATTTAATAACAAATATACAAGAAAAATGATAGAACAGTCATGGCTGAAGTCAGAAATAAAATTTAATATTAAGATAAATGATTACTTTATTTGTACATCAGAAGTAAAATAGAAAAATAACCTTAGTGGAAGCAGGGGTAACATTCTAAGTATATTATGGATTGTCAAAATGAAAAATAAATAAATAATATATTCTTACAAATGAGTTCGATCTTATTTATTTGCAGCAAAGTAATCGCCATATGTTCATGATTAAGCAGTACAGTATATAGTTAATATCTTGAAATGTTACCATTTATTGACAAATATACTCAGTTCTAAAACATAAAACCACTTTGAAGAGCTTTCACTTCAATAGGTGAAAAGGAATACAGGATGTATTAGAAAAAGGAAGTGTATAAAAGGTAATGGACTGGTTCCAGGGTAAATTTCTGAGAAGAGTATCTGTGTTAGGACAAAAAACAACAAGTGAACCAAAAATGTAAGGTGCAGTCAAGATATGAAATGCAAAGCTGCATATTTAAGAATGTTTGCTGTTAAATAATGAGTTGTTTTTAAAATAATGTTCTAAAAATAGATATGAAAAAATGAAATATTTTCAAGTAAACTTTTGAAAAAAACTGTTAGAAAAAATCATTTTACAGTTTTTAAAGTTTCTGAAGGTTCCATAATTCCCACTAAATTACGAGAAATTCAGTGAAAGTTTTTCTGTTTGCATATCTGTATTAAAATTATAAAGAACATATGATGCAAAGAGTATAAACCTTCTCTCATATCCAACACTAATGGTGAATTTCTCTGCACATATTAGCTCTCACAAAATGAGTCAAAGCTCATATTTTGTATTATTATGTCATTTCTCAGCTTCTCCCTTTCTCTTGCTATTACATAAATTTAATGGAGGCTGCCTTAGTAGTATGAACTTTTGTCCCCTTTCAATCTAAGAAGACTAATTATGAGCTATCAGTTTGCTAAGCCCTCAACAGCTTTTAACACAGATATAAGTATAGAAGGAAAAATGATTAACAGTTTCTCCATATCTACCTCAAAGGGAAATTTGTAAGATTTAATTGGATAATGTCTGCAAAGTGCTTCAATTGCTAGAAGAAAATAGTCCATAAGCAAAGGGGGAAAGGCACCACAGTAAAATGATATTATATAAGTAGTAATAAAGGTAGGTTTTAGTCGAATTCTGACATACTAGCAGTAGGATACCGACACGAATTGCTCTAAATCTCTACTTCAAATGTTATCAGCAAAAACTCACAAAACTGAACTATTATAGAAAGTATAAGAGATCGATAGGTTGAGAGGAGCACAGGTTCAAGTCCTTCCCCCTTTATGATTGATTGCAGGTCTGTAAGCCTGTCATGGAAACTCTCAGACGCACAATTTCGTCAGCTACAAAATGATGATAGACGTTCCTTTCTACCTCATGGGCTTTCTGTGAGGATCATGCATGAAAATGTTAAGTGAAAATGCTTAGAACTCTTTAATATGATCTAAGTCTTTGCTTTAGAAAATTTGCTATTAATGAGATAGCTCAAAACAAGAAATACAAAGTATATTTGTTCTAAAAAAATATGTTCAGTTTATGTTCTTCTTTTTAAAACTTTTTTTTATTTTGGGGGAGTCTGGGTCCCAGATGGTGAATTTCACATAACATTTGCCAGATGTATTGCTATCCCCCAACTTCGGCATGACTTCACAGAGAATGAACATGATCTTTTTCCGTTCTTATGACTCTTTAAATAAAGAGATTCACCATATGGGGTTTGGACTGAATTAGACAAGGAAAAGTTCCAATATGAAACATGTCTCTTCCCTCACCCCTAGTCAGCACCACACACATGAGTAGCCTGTTTAACCATTGCAAATTACTACTGGTAATTGATCCTCTATGGCTAATTCAATATAAAATGGAGTGTTTTTTTAAATTTTTATATCCAAGTTTTCTGATAATGAAAACACATAGCCATAAGTACTATAGTTTGAATTATAGTTGTTTACTGTTAGTTACAGTTATAAACTATGTAGTCATAGTTTTAACATATGTTCCACAATAACAGTGGCTATTTTTTCTGTTTCTTAGTTTACTGTCTTTTCAAATTGTACATACAAATTAAATATGTTTTGAGTGAATGATTAAAAGGAAGATCTGTGTGATTATTTCACACCACTTCCACTGCTACTACCTAGTCCAAGCTTCCATCATAGTTAACCTGGGATAGTAGAATAACTTCCTAATTGGTCTGTGCACTTCTACCTTAGATCTGTGCCTTTTAAAAAATTATTAAATATTTGTGTAAAAACTTTGTAACATATTAAATATTTGTTAAAAACATGTGACTATTCTTTACCGGTCTCATATACTTTTATTTTTTTACATTACTTTCTATGTTGTTTTTAAATGTAAATAAATACTTTGAAAATTCTTAAATTCTGGTCACTAATCCTGTGTTGTTCTATGAGTAATAATACATTTTACTCTTAATTTCAGATGTATTTTTTTTTTTGGTTTTAGAGTAAAACTTTTATTTTTATTGTTGATTCAAATTATCTCCGAAATATTATATCCAGTAACTGATTTGACTACATTTCTTCTAAAACACTATTTTATTTAAAGTCAATTTTTGTTAACTGTAGAAATCATCGATGAGTCATTTTCCATTATCCTCTTGATTATCATTTATATTTTCTTGTCCCTTCATACTTACTATTATACAACTTTTATTATTTCAGTCCTTGTTTATAAAATGGAATATAGAGGTCCCAAATAATATTGTATTTCAACAGAGATCATTTGTCTATTCTATTAGGGAGATGTGGTGAAATGAACATCACCTTAACTCTGTCAGAGATGGAAGGATTGATGCTGTGGGCTCCAGTATCCATCTGACTTGACCTTTGTAAGTCATGCTTTCATTGAGTTTTGTTTAAGAATATTGAAGGGTTTAATTTATAAATTCCAAATGACTTTGAAAATTCCTAAATATTATGTTTGCAGTTTACTTCTGCCCTATTATTCTGAGAGTAGAAAACACAGCTCTGTCACTGAGATATTTTCCAGACCATTTCTCATGTCCCATACCAAAAGTAGGTTCAAAATATGGTAAGTGGTTTAAGGCATTAATACTAAAAAAAGAACCTGGTAGGCTATTTTATTTTGTTTTGTTTTATTTTGGTGTATGTACTGCAGGACTGCAGATTTCACTCTTGCTTTAGATATACATACCCGAGTCCAACTTCCTGACACATCTGTATAGTTGGAAACTAAAAAAAAAAAAAAATTAATGAGGAAAACAGGCTGTGCCTTGTCACATGTAACCACTAAAACTTTTGGTAGTTTTTGTTTCGTCTAGCAAAGTCTTTATATCTGAGCCATCAAAATTTTCTCATTGAGTCCATATATACAAATTCTCACAGGGTAAAAAATAGCTGATGATGAAAAAGGTAAAAATAAATGGGAAATTATTATGAAATTGCTTCATAAACAGCACAATTCTCTTTTAATTCAGAACACCGTTGTTCTTCTGAGCTCTCTTAGAAGAAGCATGGCTAGAAAGAATAGACCAAATAAATCTACTCTATCATATCCCATATTCTGACAATTTTTGCTTGAGTTTTTCATATGTATTTACTAACTCAATAATTTTCGTATTACCATGATTATCTAGGCTCCAGCTTTTTCTATAACAATAGCAAGTACTCTTTTGGCATCATTAGTAATATTTAATACTAAATAAATACTTAGCACAGCACTTGCATACTTTTCCTTTGTCTAATTATTTCAATCTTTCTTAAAATGATGCATTTTAGTGCATTTTTGTAATCTCCCCCTACATGTTTTAAGGGGTATTGCTATGATAGAAGGACATTAAATGTATTTCCACAATCCATAAGATAAAAATGAATTTTAAGAGTTAGAATTATACAAAACTCCAACCTAAAACCGTATCTTGAGAATCCGCCACCCATTCTGGTTCTCGATGTGAATTAAATTTAAAATTATAATAGTATATAAAATGTATAGTTTTTACTCCTATATAATTGACTGTATAAAAATTCAGGGAATAATGTTACTCAAGACACTGGTAGAATATAAAACAAGTCTGAACTTTTGTCTTAACACTGCTTTTTTGGTTAGCTAGCATAAGAAATATTCTTTTTGTTTCTTATTTATTTTTCTTTAAATCAGAGAGCTTAGTACCATATTTTTATTCTATACATAATAAAAAATAAAAATTAAGCCTGCGAATATTACAGTTATGCAAAGCATTGTAGCACTGATCAAAAGAAGAAAGAAAGAAGACAAAAATGTATATGTATGGATATATTTAAATATGTATGTATACATAAATTCATTCTAAAAATCAATATTAAATTCAGAGGCCCTTACTCTGCAAAATAAAAAAAAAGTGCAGAAAATCAATATTAAAAAGATAGAGAATGCAATGGAAAAATAATGGACAAAAAACTTGAATGCTTCCAGTAGCCAATAATTTAATGAAAAGATTATCTGAAAAATGATTCAAAACTTACAAACAATCCAACAAGATTATTGGTTGTTCTTATAGTGCAGTACTGTATTTGCAACTTTGCCATTGGGTGAGCCATTTTATAAGTCTATAGTATCATAGCTTAACTTGTATGTGTTTAACTGGAAAAAATGCAAATATTTCCTGTCATTGATAAAAATAAATTCAAAAGATTATTTTTTATTGCCCTGTTGGACATAAATCAGTTTTATAGCAAGCTAGCATTCATATCTAAATACACATTTATTAAATTACCTATAAATAACTGACACTTAAAATACAATTCAATCTGGTTTTAACATCTTACCTGTTCTCTCATTAAGAAATTATTTAAGTAAAACTCTTGTTGCATGTTCATTTTATTTTGCAGTTTTTGATGTCCTATTGACATCCCAGTGGACATAGCTGATAAAGTCAAATAGTTTACATCATGGACTGCTTAAGCAGAGGAACATCTTTTCTTTCTTGACTTCCAGAGGAAAACACAAGCAGCACAGAATTTTCATTTTGCTGATTTTTTTTTTCTTTCCTTCTCCACTCCTACTGAATTTCTGTTTTACTTTTTGCTGCTAGTTCACTCATGGCCAATAACTTATTTCCTAATCATGGTCTTATTCATAATTTGGGTTTTAGCCTCACAATTTAGAGATTTCTGTGAGGTGAATGATGGAGATAGGTGAAGTACGACAAAAAAATCTATTAATACTTTCCGATATTTTTGTTTGTGAACTGAAATCAATTACCGAACATTTTGTGCCCAATTAGGACAATAATTCTTGATATCTGGATTGGTGAGTGTTTGTGGGAGTTTCTTTTTGGTTGGTTGTTTTCCTTTTTAATGTTTTTTACTTTGGAAATGTGACTGCAACTGTAGAACTGAAACTACCAGTACTGGCTCTTTGTCTACAACTCATAAAACCTTTACCTTAGTGCGAAGTCTTTTTCTACCTATAGAATGTACTTATAAATTAAATTTTTATACGTCTTAAATATTCCTATAACTTTATAGAAATAAATTACTTATATGTCTTTTCTCGAATTTATCAATATAGAATATAGTACAAAGGTGCATTTTATTTTTCAACAATATTCAGGATTGTTTACTAATGAATACACTAGTTAATCTCAAATTCCTAAACTTCTTATACAAGTTTCCTTTACACTAATAAAATCTTCAAAATTATATACAATTTAAATTTATGTTCAACTACTTTTAATCATAATTCCATGTATATTTTTATGTTAGAAATCATATTTGTGTATTTTATGAACATGATTTCCAAGATCTTTAGGTAACTTGAAAGCAATAGCAAATATTAAAGTAATTAATGAATACTCTTGGAATAATTACATAACTACTTTTCTTTCACATAGTATATTAGTTTAAAATAAAAATTTCAAACTTTCTTTTTGTTAGTAATATGCATTAATTTTAGAGCTCTTGATTAGGGGTTACTAAATGATAACACTTTATCTTCTATGTAATCTGTCCAAGTAGCAGAAATTCTATATCTTCAGAAGAATAATTTTTATTGTTTTTGTTGACTTAACGAGTCCCTTCATTATCATAAAAATGAATAAACAAATAAGCAAAAAAACACCAAAAAAATTCCCCAGAGAACAATGTCCCTTGCCTATCAGAGTTAAGTTTGCTAACATTTATGTTGCCTTGTTCTTTTTATTTAAAATGTCTTATCACTTTGATTGTAATTATGGTTTCCCATTCACTCATGATTCTGTCTTAATCATGTGATCACATCTCCTCTGACAACTTTTGATTCTGCATTTTTAATATGTGATGCTACATTTAGGGAAAAAAAAAGATTTTGCACTGAAAACTGTGAAATTTCTGAAAAGCCCTTGAAATCACAAAGATTTATTCTTTTACTACATAAAAGAAACACTAAAAATGTTCCCTATGTATGCAACATGTATTATCCAATCATTGCTGGAAGGGTGCTTGGGAAGATTTGTGAAATGAAAAGAGACTGTCAGCCTTTCCTAGGTTTAGTTTGTACAGGTGAAGTGTTATTAAAATGCATGATTCAGAAATCCTGTTCTTCATGGGATGGCACTGGGTGTTTCCCATGTCTTCATTATATATGCTATGCTCTTACTTTTGGGAAAACATGGATCGGATCTTTATGAAATAGCTGTGCATTGTAATTCAAATAAAATTTTAAATGTATACCATGAAGTACTACTTCGCCACAATAAACAAGGGTGGACTAGCACTGCTTGTATTATACTGGATGGAGCTGGAGCCCATTCTACTAAGTGAAGTATCACAAGAATGGAAAAACAACCACATCTACTCACCATCAAATTGGTACTAATTGATCAACACTTATGTGCATGTATGGTAGTAACATTCATCAGGTGTTGCCCAGGTGGGAGGGGGGAGGAGAGGATGGGTGTATTCACACCTAATGGGTGCGGTGCACACTGTCTGGGGAACAGGCATGCTTGTAGCTGTGACTTGGGTGGGGCAAAAGCAATATATATCACCTAAATATTTGTATCCCCATAATATTATGAAACTAAAAAATAAAATTTTACATTCTTCCGTTTTTATATAATTGGTTACTGAAATAAATTAACCACAGCTATTTAGTCTTATTATCACATGTATTTCTCCTTCCTGATATATTTCCTGAATAATCTCTTTATATTTCCTGCATGTTTTAGAAGTTGTGTATTCGAAAAAGAATGACAATCCCAGAGTTCTGTGGAAAGAATTGCATCAGTTTTTTTAAATACTCATGCTTCAAAGAATTGTTACTTTTGTAGAAGTTACTGAGCTAACTTACAACTTTTGACTATCTCATTGGTCTTTGTTAGTATTCTAGAATTTTTAGTTCAGACCTGGAGAAGAAAGAATTAATTATACAAAATTGAATGAACTAATTAGAGAAATGTAACCTTTATTATTTGTTTGAAATGCTGTTGGCAAAGTTTTTATTGTTCTATTGGTACCGGACATTCAGCACCTCAGTTTTACAGGTGGCGAGGAAGTTCATAAACCTTAACAAATTCTGAGAACCTCAAAAAGAGTTGAATTCATCCAAATGAAAGGTTATGTGGGTAAAAACAGGTATAGAAAGTATTTTGTGCTTGTTTTTCTAGCCTCAGTATATAAAAGCAAATAATACAGAAGCTCAGTCTAAGATTCTTTATGAAATTTTCTAGATTAAAATTCATCATGTGGCACTGGTTTGCTGACTACAGCAAACAGGCTTCATAGAAGCCTGTGAAATTAATTAACACTTTTTTTGGACCCATATGTATAATAATACAACCAAACATAAAGACAGTAGGCTTATTATAATTAATAATAATTTTGGGAGATTATTATCATAAAGGTGGTGGGAGACTGTCAGAAAAATTATCAGAATCTTGGAAATAAGGAAAAGAAATTACTAGTTATTCATCTAGGATATTGTTGACCTTGTATCTTTGATTTTTCTGGTGTCTGGGATATTTTATAATTCTATAAGGACAGGATTTATTTTATAGAAAATTTTCCAAGTAAAAATATAAATAATTTCTGTGCACTGGAGAGATAATTTTAAAGATTACAATATATTGCTTTAAAGGACACAAATCAGTTTTGTATCTTAAAAAAAAACAATTTTATCCTAATATTTTCCCATCAGATTGACAAAACTATCCAGCAGATCAAAAAAACTTTAAATTGATTTCAACAACCCACTGCTTCCCTCATCAATTAATGAGTGAAATAAGATATTTGACATATATTCACTACGTAAATGCATGAGTCATTTTGGAACTGTTAATATTTTATCATTAAGTAAATGCAAATTAAAATCACTATGTAATAGAAAAATACCCAAACAGTAATATCAAAAAAAAATGATTATAAACATTAAATGTTGGCAAGAATGTGGAAACACAAAAAAGTCTCATATGCAATTTGTGAGAGAGTAAATTAGTAACCCTTTAGGAAAGTATTGGCAGTATTTACCAACATTCAATATATATAAATCTTATGACCCAGCAATTCTGCAATTCTATACAGGTATATGTGTGTGTGTCTATATATATATTTTATATATTTTACATATATTTTATATATAAGCATATCTATATATGAATATGTATTAAAGTCATATATTCAACGCATATCAAAGCATGTGTTCACCAAAAGAGATGTACTAGGATGCTCATAGTGACAGTATTTTCACTCACTTGAAAGTGGAATCTATTCAAATATCTATCAAGAGTAGAATGGATAAATTGTACTTACATTTGTAAAATGTAACTCTGATGAACATGGACTAGTTAACTACATGGAATAATATGGATGGAGTCCACAAATATAATGTTGAGAGAAACTGGACATAAAAGTATTACACTCTGTAATTCCAATTATATTTAGTGCAAAAAAAAATCAAAATTAATCTATTCTGTTAGAAGGCAGGATAATGGGCTGGGCTGCCTGGAAAGGTTCACTGAGGCATCTGGAGGATGTTAATTTCTTTGGTGCATTCAGTTTGTAAGCACTTACTGGCCTATACTCAAGATGTGCATACACACACACACACACACACACACACACATAATACTTTAGTAAAAAGTATATGAGTATGGTAATTTTATACACACACACACACACGATATTTATAGCAATAGCTCTATATTTCTATATCTATCTGTCAAATTTTGAAGTCAGCTTATTGGGCAATTCACTTATGTTGGGTGGCCCAGAAGACCAATAGAACTATAGCATTGAGAAAGTGAATCTATTATTATCATGATTATCAAAAACATGTTCTAAAACTCAATAAAAGTTGCCACATACCTACATATTTATTTTTTGTCTGAGAAATCATACTCTGGGAATTTATCTCAAAGACAAACATGACTACATAGCCGTGGTGTGTGGAGAGGATATCCATGGCAGCACTGCTCATCAGAGGGGAAGATTATAAACTCTCTATTGCTATGGAAAGGTCTTCAATATATAGTAAGTGAAAAAAGAAAAATCATGAGCATAGTGTGTCACGGGTGATCTTTTGTGTAAAAATGAAGTGAGATAAATATAAGCATATATGCATATTTGCAGAATAACTCCTTGAAGGATATAGAAGAAATTAATATAATGTAATATTTACAGAGAACTGAGAAAGTGAATCTAATATTGTCACAATTGGAAGTGAGATATCTGAGCTATACCTTTAATATATACAACTAGAATTTGAATTATGTGAATTAATTTTCTTTTCAAAGATGTAAAATTTAAAAAGATAAAACAAATATGAAATGCGTATTGAAACCAGCAGCCCTTATTTGGCAAAATCAGGTAGCTGGTGGATTATAAGGATGGAAGCTTTCATATACCTGTACAGTAGAGCAGAATGTCACGGTTTTCTGAGAAAAGGCTTCAGGTAAAATTTGATGTTCGGAGACCTGTGTACCAACAACAGGTAATACCAAAGGAAATAGTGGCCTCAAATAGCAACACGGATGACAGAAAGGATACTACTTATAATTCGTTTTAATGTTCCAATCTATATTCATAAAATTTTGAGTTCCTTAAGGGAAAATATTGCATTTTCATGTAATTCATTTCATTTCTGATGTTTCTGTATCATGTTAACATTTTAAGCTATTTATTCTGTTTATGATAACTCACAGGCTAGAATAGCAATAATAAAACCGTTAACATATATTGATTACATAGCAAGTGTCAAACACTGTGAAAATCAATTTAAGTGGATTAACTTATTTAAAAATTTCAATAATTATTTGTGAGTGAAAGGTTTTAGAGTGGTTGTGTCATGTAAAACAAGTTTAGAGCTGTCCAGGATGACTATGAAGGCTTAATGAACTCAGAGAGGTCACAGGCTCTTTTTCTCTTTATGCTTCATAAGCCTTCGGCTTCCTTGGTCAAGCTTTCAAGATGTCTTTTGCACCTGCAATCATCACATCAGCATTCCAATACACAGGAAATAAACAAGAGAGACGGAGAAAGATCAGAGTGCTTACTCCTTCTGTTTCTTTTATCGGGGAAGCAGAAACTACCCCAAAATTCCTGCAAAGAAAAGTTTTCTTACTTCTCCTTGGCCAAAACCAAAACACATACACGTGCCTAGATAGATATATACCTTAAGTGGTACAGACAAATCACAAATTGTTTCTTAGAGCAGTGGTTGAGACTCACATTTTCTAAAATCAAGATACTGTAATCCCTGTATCCACCAGGAAACTGGTTCCAGGATACCCCATGGATACCATCATCCATAGATGCTCAAGCCCTTTATATAAGATGGCATAGTATTAATATTTGCATATAACCCACACACATCCTCCCATATACTTTAAACCATTTTTAGATTACTTACAATCCTTAATACAATGTGAATGGTATGTAAATACTGTTATACTGTATTGTTATTTATTTGTATTATTTTACTGTTGCATTGTTATTAATATTTTTTGTTTTTTAATATTTTCCATCCATGGTTGGTTGAATCATGGATGCAGAACCTGTGAATACAGAAGGGCAACTGTATCTCTGTGTGAAACCAGAAGAATCTGGGTATTTTATATACAAAGAAGGGGATGGAGAGCCTATTAGAAACACAAAGGATGATATTTGTTGCACGTCTTAGTTCCTGTGCCAGGCATGAGTTAAACCTCTTAAGGGAAATCTTTTAATATACTTTAAAAATGTGAACTATATGATCATATTATCCAAGTCAAGTCATCAAAATTAACACTACCAATAATGGGACAAAACCAAATCCCAAGTCCCACGCCACCTGATAGAATGCAGTGAGATGAATACAGCATCACTTTATGATGTTCCTGCCAGAGATGAATAACCTGAATGTAATCGTGAGGCAATAGCTGACAGATCCAACCTGAGGGATATTCTAAAATAACCTATAATCTTTAGAAAAATATCAAGGTCATGAGAGACAAAGAAAACGTAAAACTATTTCATATTGAAGGAGACTAAAGGACATGAAAATTAATACAAAGTGTTTCTGGCCTGAATCTTTTTGTTATAAAGGACATTATTGGGAAAATTGGTGAAACTTGATTCATCAATTTTGACAATATTGCAACAATATTAGCTTCCTGCCTTTAATGGTTATATTGTGATTATACAGTAAAATGCCCTTTTATGTAAGAAAACACACTAACATAAATGAGAGTGATGTGGCATCATGTTGGTAACTTTCTCTGAAATACTAGAGTAAAAGAGCATTCCTTGTGTTTTTCTTACAACTTTTATTTTGCATGTTTCATATTGTTTCAAAGTGAAGAGCTCAATAAAGAAATAAAAATAAAGAACTCCAAGACTACTTTTTGAATAGGTTTTGGACTCTGTTTACTGCTTGACAGCACAGGAATTCTGAATCAAACACAAAAACACAAACAAAACAAAACGGACAGTGAGAGAGAGAGAGAGAGAGAGAGAGAAATCTACGACTCATAAACCTCATAGGTTCTAGCAAAATTAAATGTAAAATACATAACTTATGTATACTAAAGCCTTCACGTCTCATGACATGGTTTATTTCCATGAAAGTATTATATATATTATAATAAAACCACAGATTTCGACTTTAATACATGTTAGTATTTACTAAAAATATTACACAAGGAAAGGAGAAATCTGTTTATAAACCATTAATTGAGAAAATTTCCCTCTCCATAGCCTCCCCTTTTTTATTTTTTGGTTTTAATCCATGCTACCTTGTCTACTTGTATTCTAATACTATTTAGCTAGAGCATTAGGCTCGAAAAGAGACTTACTCAGTTTTGGAGTACTTTTAAGTCTGACTCACTCATGTACTGACCAAAAGGCCTTGGATAAGTTGACAGTATTTTTGGCATTCAGACTCATAATTCATATTACCTGCCACATAGGACAATGAGTAAGATGAATAAGAAATGTGAATATGAAAATATTCTGTACTGTAAACGACACCACCACAATTCTCAATCATTTTATGATAAATGCATGCACTCAGTTAAAAAAAAATCTGGATGAAATGTAGATCCAAGAACAATTCTTGGAAAACAAAATGTTATTCTTTTGGTAGCTGATTAGTATTTTCCTCTTATCGGAAGGAATTATACACTGAAATTATTAGGGGGCAGTGGTAGAGGGGGCAGGGTGTTGACTGGTATTTTCCTTGTTTAGTTGTTGTTATTTTGCATTTAAAAAGCAAGTAAGACTTAGACTTTATGACCAGATAGGAAGTATTTATACGAATTGGAAAATTCAGTACTCACAATATCAAATTTCTAAAGTTTTCTAAAAATGGAAAAGTTTTTCAAATACCATTTCACTGCAAAATCAGACTTGCCTGAATACATTTGGAAAATTTAATCTGAGATGAAATAAGATTATTTGCATTCTATATTTATCCCATTTAATTAATATTTGTATTAAAAATTAATGTGATCAAATTAGAAACTGCTGTCCAAGCCCATGCTGAGGTTATTAGGCATTGTTATTAATATATAAACTGTATCACATTTTCAAAATCTATAAACCTCTCAATTGAAAATATATCTGACCCCAAATATTTCCCATGAACTAACTTGGATTAATATAAATAAAAATGTCAATATATTTAAAGGTCAATTTAAGAACCAACTGGTAATAAAGAATCTCTGAATTACTATATCACTGTTTCAAAAAACAAAAAAGTACCTGAGAAGGAAATAATCTCATTCTCTATTACTTTTAAATAAAACAAAATATTAATATATCCTATAGATGAATTATGTAAAGGGAACTGATTGAAAGACTGCTAGTAATTATCATCGGAACGCAATTTTTGTTTCTAAATTTATAGAAAATTCCTTAACCTTTGAGAACAATGGGTCATTGTAAGTTTAAGTAACAGAAAAAAAAGGAAGAGCTGGACTGTATATGGTCCATCTGCTAGCATTAACCTCAGTATACAGGACATTCTAATTTGTCCTTAGTGTGAAATAGTAAATCAAATAGTTTCTATTTTGTAGCCAGTATAGATAAAAAGACATGTCTAAAACCATGATAATGACTACAAAACCCCAAAGCCTTTGAACTAGTACTTAACTATGATACATAGTGACAGTAGTTCCTAAAAATTTGAGTATATGAAATTTTTTATTTTGGCTTCACTTTAATCAGTGTTTTTCCTAGGGAAATTTCTAGTGGCTACTTTAATAATGGAAATTGTTATAGTCATATTTAGAATTTGACATAAATAAAAATAAAGGGATGGAAAGCAACACAAACACTCTTCATATCTTTGAGATTGAGGCAATAAATTTTTATAATTTTCTCTACATTCTGCTCTTAGTTTAAAAGAGAAATGCTATCTATATTTAATTGCAGGGACCATGAAATACCATTAGATGTAAAACTACTTCAGAAAACGTAACTCACTCTAAAAGGCAGTGATATATTTATCAATATTTATAACTTAATTTGTAAAATATTGGTAAATTATACATTGCCATAATTATTTTCTAATTATGGGTTCCTAATTTGCCATTGGCTTTGGCATCTTTTCTGAAAGCAATAACGGCATGTGAATGAATAAGCATATATGTAATTTTAGCTTCAATATTAACAAACTGTTTTCAAAGATATCCCAAATGTTTGGATATGCTAACTGATGGAGTTGAAATGATATAATTTTGTTTTTGCTTTATCAACACATATTTTACCAATTCTTTGCCAAGGACATCAAAATAAGGAGACCCATGAAGAATATGTTGGACATAAAGTATTTCAGAACTTCTTGGAAAGCATCCCACTTCTTAAGTGAGAATTATAAATTTGATAATTGAGCTTGTTTTGCTGAATATTTTGCCATCATGTGAAATAAAATTCAAGTCCAGGAAAGCATAGCATATTTATTCTAAGATTTTGCATAAAGCATACATCATTAAAAGGATGAGTGCTTACTATTTGGAGGTACTTGAGAATGGATCGTTAAATTCCTTTGCAGCAACCTTGTGTCTTTGGGCAGTTTACTTACCTATCTTATACCTCTTCTTGGTAAAATGGGATTACTGAGAGCTATTTCTTGGAATTACTGAGAGATTTTGTGAGACAACACTGGATCCAGTGCAGTGTCTGGCGCATAGAACCCAAAAGTTAATGTTAGGTTTTTGTTTTGTTTTGTTTTTTGTTTGGTTTGTTTGTTTCCTGCCTGGTCCATCTTCAGCACCACCAAACCCCTCTAAAACATCTTATTGTGTCTGGCCCATCATCTTGATTAATATCCTCCAGAGCTTTAAATTCACTCAAGAAAAAACTGCGGGCCACAAAATCATGCACTCATTAACCATCAGGATAGGGAGAAGCCCTAAATGTTAAATCACCCTTGGGATGCTTGGATTCTTAATAAGGAATCAGTTAGTGTTGTTGAACACAAGAGGCTAAAAAAATCCTTTAATGTTTGTACAGTGGAACTTAGCTACAACAAGCTAATGCCTGGACCTCTCTGTTATTCAGAGCACTCTGTAGTGTATATGAGGTAGTATGAAGTCATGTAGCCAGGATTAAGAATTTTGGATTCATCCAGGACTGGATTGATATGCATTTCCTCATTTGTAAAACAGAGATATGTACACTGTATGTTTGTTGTATTTAGCAATTGACATACTATATTTATAGCTCACATAATTTATGCTACCAATAAAAATAAGAATAATAAATATATGATAAATTATTTTACCATTTTATGAGTAAATACCTACCATTTACCACTTTTTACTTGTTAGGCACTGTACTAAATAAACCCTTTATATGCTCATTTCATTTAATTCACATACCTTATGACATAAATTTTTGGAGCAATTTTACAGGTAAGAAAATTGACATTTAAAATTGTGGCCGTGGAATAATCAGCGGTGCTTTGATACTAGGCGTGTCTCCTGTGACTATTAGACCAGTTTTACAATAATGTCTACCTCTTTAATAATTCTAAGCTCCTGAGTCTCTCCCTTTTAATCATTACTGGATAATCACTATCAAACTTATATACTTTTAATTTTCTATTGCAGACTCATGTGAACATTGTTTTATTACCAGTTGCTTGGGTTTAGCTCTCTTAGTCACATGGATTACATATAATATAACTGATGCCTACCTGGAACTTGCCATCTTGATTAGACCAGATGCTTTTCTAAAATCCACAGATTTCCATTTACCGACTTCCTTATGTACCCCTGGCTCCTTAAGTTCACGGGGTCACTTGCAGGAAGCAGAGACAAGAACATTTTATTAACTTCATGGTGTCTATCATACCATGGGTGTTTCTCAAGCCTGACTCAGAGAAGGTCAAATTCACAAAGATTTTATATTTTCCAAAGCTAGTATACATTCTATTTTCTAGCCTTCTCTAATTGTTTTCTGCATTTCCTTGGACAATCTGCATCTGCATTTGTGTCCTATCCAGAGGCATTGTCTCTTTACATTTTCCATATCTTACGGCTGTGAACATTAGTGGGAGAGGAATAACTAGGCAAATGTGTGTAACACTATTCTAAAGAAAAGATTAGCCAAAAATGGATCAAAAGTAAATAAAATACAAACATAAAGTCATTTTAGCAAGAAGAAATTATGGAAAGAAGGACAAAGTATTTAAAAGTTTTCTGTATATCTGAGTTTATTTTTGCCCTGTTTTGAAAATAGGCATCTTGAGACTCATAAATAATATCGAACAGTTTATAATAAGTTGTGTTCAATATTAGGTTACTGCAGCATTCAGTCTCTGCCATCTAAATATCACTTTTATTGTTTACGAATGAATATTGCTTAGATTGTAACCCTTCCATTCTCTGAGAATACTCATGGATGAGAGTTCTGGATCATAATGACTCTTCTCATTTACTAAGTGCAGTTATTTCATGGCATTCCATTCAAAGTGATTCTTAAGTATTTTTGTCTGTTCTTTTATGATCACATCAATCAATTCTTATTTTGTGTGTATTTTTTTTCCTGAAACTTCTCCACAAAAGTGATAATTAAAAAAAAAACACTCAATTTTTCAGCACAAAACCACCATGTTTAAGCAAAGATTTCATTGTTTTTTTCTGCCTACTGACTTTTATTATAATGAAAAAAAATTTTGTACTTCACATGCAATAGTATTTTGAGACATGTTTTTACTAAGTAGATGACAGTTAATTGTAGGCCAATTACCTATAAACTCTAATCTACCTAATCTAATCTACCTCTCAGCTCATTATTATATGTAAGCTGCATTATCTTTCCTACATCCTGGATAGAGCTGGAGCCCATTCTACTAAGCGAAGT
>CAUYSK010115668.1:0-17369 GCA_963575035.1 Avahi laniger
GGAGGAGGGGACGGGTATATGTGTACACAAAGAGTGCAATGTACACCACGCAATGGGATGGACATATTTGAAACCTGGACTGAGGGGGGGAGGGGGGGCAAGGGCAACACACGTAACCTAAACATCTGTACCCTCATATTATGCTGAAATTAAAAAAAAAAAAAAACCCTCACTCCATTTGCTCTTGACATATGATTAGAAAGGATACCTGTTATGATTCCTGCAAATTATTAAATATTATCTCACTAGCCGGTCTCCGGAAGAACTCTATATGGCCTCCTTATAGTTAGCTGTAGTAATTTGGCTTGTGAAAATATGTTCGTTCTCAGCCACTCACTCTTTTGTTTCCATGCTCTTTGCTTTATCTGTGTGCGTACACGCGTGTATGTGCGTGTGTTCGGTAGACTCATCTTGCAGGAATAGCCTTCCTTTTACCCCATGTTTTCTTGCCTTTCCTGCAACTGAATGAAATCTTTCTCATCTTTCTAGGCCTATGTAAGGTGCTGGATGTCATCTTTTCTGTGAAAACTTTACCAGTTCTTTTGGAAAGGTTTAGTCACTTTTTCCATAATGTATTGAATACATTTCCATAATGCCCCACTAATACTGATTGCAGTTTGGCTGATAGTGTTATATGTACATTTCCAATTAAACTGAAATTCTGAAGGTAGAGGCTAAGACTTTTCATCTTTTTGTTCACTGTGCTTTACTCGAAGCATGAACTAAGCACTCAGTAAGTTTTCCTTTAATGAATAATTAAATGAATATGCCTGCTAATTAATCAATCAACATGCTTAATATTCTAGAGATTAAAAATAATGCTTGATAATATTCCTGTCCCTGATATTTGGAGCTCACAATAAATAGGAAAGATATGAATTAATAAATATACTATAATGGAAGATAATCAAGATAATCAGAATTTATTATAAAAGAGACATTAACATCTAATTTGTAGTATGACTTTTCTGAATAGGTCTTTGGATTTTCTGAAAAATAAAGGGATAAATTCTTTCTATTTTTGGGACATACCCTCACTGTGTTGCCTGGGCTAGAGTGCCGTGGCATCAGCCTAGCTCACAGCAACCTCAAACTCCTGAGCTCAAGCAATCCTCACGTCTCAGCCTCCCAAGTAGCTGGGACTACAGGTGCTCACCACCACATCTGGCTAATTTTTTACATTTTATTAGGGACGGGGTCTCTCTCTTACTCAGACTGCTCTCAAACTCCTGACCTCAAGCAATCCTCCCACCTCTGCCTTCCAGAGTGATAGGATTACGGGTGTGAGCCACCACACCTGGTCAGGACAAATTCTAAATACCATAAAAATCAATCACTCAACAAGAGTTTATTGACCATAGGAAGTACAAGAAATTTTATTAACTGAATTTCTATTTATTTTTTGTTGCCAATGCTTAATAATAAAACTCTACAAAATTGTTTTTGATTTCAGGATGTAACTTACTGAAGTTTTTATTTGACAAGTCCTTCTTTTTCATAATACAAGAACAAACTCATCTAATATCTTTTTATATGGTTACTTTCAAAAATAAAAAATCCTGTAAAAATTAGATACTAGCGTGGCAATATATCAATAGTTGGTTCTCTGTTTTCGAAATAAGTCCATATCAAATTTTTATTTATAATATATAGTATATTTGATTATTATCACACAGATTCTGATGTTCATTCCTCATAATTCCTGTGCAATTTAGGGACAACTTTAGCAATAATAATAGTAAAATGATAATAAGAACAGCCACCAATAACTGACTACTTACTATATGCCCAGCATTATATTTAGAGTATTATATACAATTATTTTGCTTAATTCTCTCAACAGATCTGTAAGGGAGGTGTTGCTATCATTCCCATTTTAATTATGATAATACTGATCTTTGGAGAAGTCAAATAACATGCCATAGATCAGATAATTAGCATTTGATTGATCCAGGAAGTTAAACCTAACCTATCTGACTCATAATCATTATACTGTGTCTTCCCTATCTTTAGGTAAAATTTACAAACCTGTTTTTGTATATTAACAGAGACTTCAAGGGCTACCTGTTTCTTTATTTCCAGCTAATCTTCTAGCACTGCTTTGCCCTCTAAGCCAGAATGTTCATAAGTAGAAATATCAAATACACATACTATTTATAACTCAGCATATTAAACCCACTTATTATTGAGGCAGAACTATTGTCCATATTAGAAAAAAGATGGTACACTTCCAATTTTATTGACTCACATAAAATATTGGGTCGTCATTTATTCAAATGGCAACCAATCCCCCACATACCTGTAAAGAACAAGATAATCTTGTTTTCATCATTCTACTATATTAATAAAAGAGTAAATGAGAGTCATAAGGACAGAAGGATATAATTAAATGTGAATGTCATTTGGAATTACAGATGAGTACACATTGTTCAGCAAATGCAGCATTTACATATCTATAGACATGCCAACGTCAAACACACAAGTACACAAGGAACTTGCCAAATTTAACAACTTCTGAAGGGTGAAAACCAGACACTTGAGAACCTTCTAACCTCCCTTGTGTATAATTATTTTTTTGTGTAGATGGTAAAGACTATGCATTAGCATAAAAAGTCAAGTTCCATGAAGAAATTTGAATCTATTCTACTGTGACCTAACCCCTATGTAACTTCCATCAGCAATAAAAGGGACTTTTTTGCATGACATCTCTGTATAAACTGACTTTCCATACTGGGAATGTGTTACACATTGCTAGTCATCTGGTGAATGTGAGCAACACTACAAAGTTTGCTCCGAGAGAAGTAGGTTTTTAATCAGAAAAAAAAAAAAAAAAAAAAACTTTACCATTGCTATAAAACATTTACAGGCCATAAATAATAAAATTTTCAGAAAAAAGAAGGATCCATGGAGACTATCTTGTTTTATATATTTTCCAGATTAGGAATCTGAAATCTAGACAGATTAGGGGAACTGCTCCATGTCACTCATTTAAGAAATGGTAGGGCTGGAATTAGAACTAGATCTCTACTACCCATAGCAGTTCCAATATTCTTTTTTCCTTCAAATGAGTATCTATTTATGTGGAATTTGTATTTTCTAATGAACCTAAATAGGTCACTTAGCATGAGTGTATGCAGTTGACCTCTTCCTCTCTTTTGAAACTCTCTTTTCTATTGGTTTCTATAATTCCACATTCTCTTGGTTGTTTTCTGATGTCTCTGGCTAAACTTTTCAATTTCTTGGTCATCTTCCACTCTCCAGCAGACCGTAGTTTGATGTTCCCTAAGGCTCGATTCTGGGATGTCATCCTTTTTCTCTCTGCAACTCATTGATATCAATTCCACATTATCACACGTGAGAATGAAGCTTGGGATTAGAATTATTACTTAAAATCAGAAGAAAATAAGGAAAATTTTGACTTTTATGATTTGCTGAACATTTTTAACATCTCTCTGATAGAAAAGCAAAGCCATTTCAAGTCATTGCAAAGATTAAAATAAAAGAAAGATGAAAGCAAAGTCATATCCTTGACACAAAAAAACAGGATAACTACATCTAAGCTTTCTTGAAAGACAGCAAAGTGGAGGAGACAGGACCGTGGACTCTGAAGTTAGGTTCTAACTCTGGCCCTGCACTGATTGGCTAGTGATTTTTGAGCCTCAGTTTCTCCACCCTTAAAACGAGAAAATAGTAATGATTTAATAAGGTCATTTTGACCATTAAATAAGATGATATATGTAAACTATTTCAAATAGTGATTGAAAAAAGCATTTTCAGTGTTCGCTGTCATCATCATCACATCATTCACAGTGAAAGACCCACAAATTTCTGTATCCAACCCTATCCTCATCTGAGCTTCACATTTCTGTACTCAGATGTCTACTTGAGGAATCTACTTTTGTGTCTCACAGACATCTCAAATTTAGCTTGTCTCACACTCTTGCTATTCAGATCTGACCAACTTCCACAAATCTGTGACTTTCTAGTGTTTCCTTCTTCTATAAATGTCACCTTCAACCACCAACATCTACAAGCCAGAACACTGGTGATCATTCTGACTACTCCCTTTTCCTCATTCTCCACATGTAACCGTGTGTATTTTGAATCCATTTATTTTTTTCCATTTCTTCTACCACCATTCTAGTCCAAAAATTCATCATCTCTCACCTGTAATAGGTACTATTCTGAACTCTAGGTGAATTCTTGCCTACCTATAATCCATCCTCCACTAAATAGACAGAGTGCTCATTTTTCAGAGAATAAACAATTTAAAAACTCTTAGGTGGTGTTCTATTGCTGTTAAATCAAAGATTAAATTTTTTCCCATGTGCTACTTAATCTTGGGTGTTCTGGCAGATCTATACATCTAACACATCTTGTCATTCATTATATTACAGTGTCTGACCTCTGAGAGTTCCTCCAACATGAGATTTGTCTTATCCACAGGGCTTTTAGACTTGCCATTCCCTCTGCTGTTCTTTTACAACCACCGACTAACACACATCACTCTTGCCCTCCATAGATACTTCCTGTGAATACCTCCTACTAATTATTTGTGTCTCAGCTCATACATCATTTCCTAAAGCAGCCCTTCCTGATAAATTCCTCATCAATCTAAATTACTCCATCTTTCTTTTCCTTCTATCATTTATTGTAATTATTAATTACATATTGCCTGCAGATGTATTTAATATCAGTCACTTCCTCTAGAATGTAATATCAATGAGAGCAGGAACCACCATACACCAACACTTAGCATACTCTCTGGCACATAGTATGGACTCTGTTTGTATCTGTTAAATAAATAAGTGAGCTTAATTAGTGAACAATGAAACCTTTTTAATTGATCAGAATAAAAATGCAATTCCAAAGAAATAATTAGCATGATAAAGGTTACTACTAATAGAATTGATAAAATTGATTTTCTCCAAACATGGAGAAAATCCATGGGGGCATGTTTCTAAGTTTATCTTTTGGAGAAATAACTTGTCAAGACTGAAATCAACTCTGTAAAGAGTGCACTGCCAATCTGTTAACAAAACAAATAGGGAAAGAGGGCATATATTAAATAATCACATATTCAACCTGCTATAAATATTGAAACTGTACTTTGACTTTCATTAATAAAGAAGTCTTTCTGCAAAATAAAATACTATATTATTGAAACCTCTTTAAAAATAAAGTAATTTTCATCTAGTGAAGCTTTACTCAAATGTAAATTATTCTCCTGGATTATAGAAATTCTTGTACTGAGAGACCCCAAAACTAAGTGAATGAGATGTTTCAGAGAATATAATAATTTTATTGTTGAATATGCAAAAAAGATGCCCTTTGATTTTACCTAGAAAAATTAAAGTACATTAATCAGAGCATAATACCTTTCACAACTGCTCCCATTAATCAAATCCCTCCCAGAAGGTGGGATGTGAAGCAAGGTTAGAGCAGGTTGTTCCTTTACACATTAATTTCCATGGGAAATTAGTAAATACATATCCCTATGCTCAGAATTCACTCACATAATATGTGTGGGGTATTAATAATTTATATTTTATATTAATATTTCATTTTCTGAATCCTTAATGTGGGCTTCACATAGTTAATTACCTACTACAAATCTATTCTCATAGGTGAAATATAATCTAAATAATACACAGAATGTTAGAAACTTGTAAACCATCTTGTAATGGGCGATCACATTTTCCCCTTAAGATTCCATTTCTGTGTATACTCTAAACTGGATGTCATAGTACACCTGATATTAAAATAGTAGGTTAGTCACATCTTTCTCAATTCCCAGATAATTTAAATTCTGTACAATCGAATGCTATGTTTCTATATAAGAATCAATTTTATAAATTGTATTAAATTTCATCATAATTAATAATATTAAAACTATAGAAAAAAAAGTTATCGCAAGGCAAACTACTTTTTTAAGAAAACAATGACAAATCTTCAGTCCAGATAGGTAAAATAAGATGACTTACCCCTCATGCTCAAAAACAACAAGAATTAACCAATATTTAATTAATATTTTCTACATATTTTAAATTATTCCCTACAGATAGGAATTTCCTAATTCCTTCTTTACAGAGTTGCATAATATAGCTCACTTTATGACCCAACGAGTATGGCCTCAAAAAATCAGTGGACAGATCTCAGAGAGAATAGAGAAATATAGTTAAGTCTATCTCTATTATAAACTACTTAAGGAAAAGATCGAACTTTGATTTTTTTCATTCATTAATTTATTTATCCCTTCACATAGACATCAATCATAGTTATAATAGAAACAGTGGTGATGTTGAAGAATAAAATTTGCATAAGAAAAAATTTGTGGGACAAATGTCTTTTTAAAAAGCTTACAGATGTGAGATATTCAATGAGATAGGTTTTAATTTCTATGTATGCAAAGAACGTAGTAATTTGAGTCAAGTGGGACCTTACAAAGGAAACATTCAAGTTGAATCTTGAAGATAATGAAGGTCTCCAGGGGCAGAAAAAGGAAAACACAAGATAAAAAGGGAAAGTACTGATTTATTTGCATACAATGAGTTTCTAAGATGCCTAAAGCCATACTGCACTATTCCACCATCATAGTGAACAAGTGAGAATAATCTACCTCTCTACCTTACTCTCCAATATTCAGTTTGTAACAAAGTCTTAGAAACACGAACTACTCATGTACTATCCAATTTCTGTCAATAGAGAAAGTTGTCCAGGACATGGCATTAACGGATTCTCCTATCTTTTGCCTGAAAAGAGGCATTTCTAGAATTCCATGCAGAATCAAAATGTATTTCTACACAATGTGTAATGGGGGGTGGGTAATTTTAGCTAAAATCTATTCTATCATTAGCAGTGCTATTTTAGGGCACATTGGAAATCTTTTCTTTTTTTATACATATATTTTCTTTTTTTTTTTAATTTCAGGATATTATGGGGGTACAGATGTTTAGGTTACGTATGTTGCCCTTGCCCCCCGCCCTGGCCCAAGTCGGAGTTTCAAGTGCGTCCATCCCTTGGATGGTGCCCATGGCACTCTTTCTGTCAGGCAGGGGGGAGGGGGGACGGAGGAGGAGGGGACGGGTACGTGCATACACAAAGAGTGCAATGCGCACCATCCGAGGGATAGACACGCTTGAAACTCGGACTTGGGGGAGGGGGGGTAAGGGCAACATACGTAACCTAAACATCTGTACCCTCACAATATGCCGAAATAAAAATAAATAAATAAATAAAAAATAAAAGGCAAAAAAAAAACACATTCAATTAAAGCAAACAATCAATACATAAAATTCTATAACATAATTCATTTATAAATTTGGGATATATAGTAGAGAGATATGTGGTTCTAATTTCAGTTTTATTACCATTAAATTGTGAAGGACTACTGTAAATTCCTTTAGTGCATTCCCTAAATATATTTCCTTAACAATGTACCTGTTTAATTCACAAATTCTATATCACGTATTCGTTCTTCTGAAATAAAAAGTTGCTATATTTATGTCTCTTTAAACTTTTCATCTTAAACTAAGATTGCAAGTTGAGCTTCAAACTCAGATTTCAAGTTCAAATATGTTACCAAGGTACTATATTACTTTTCTTATCATTCACCTGAAGTAATATGGTGAACTGCTTAATACATCAGACTCCCACTTTATTTTGACAGCAATTCATGTTATAATATTTTTACACTAAAAGTGCAGGTTTATTGACATAACATATTTTCTTTTCTTTAGGAAACGTGGATTTTTTTTTTTTAATTTCAGGGTATTGTGAGGGTACAAACATTATGGTTACACTTTATGTCTTTGCCTTACCCAAGTGCTGATTAAAGGCATGCCTTTCCCCCCTACAGTGCTCCCCGTGTCCTTTAGTTGCAGATTCACCTCCCTATCCCCCTAATCCCTGGAGAGTATTTCTGCCATGTGATCACCCTGGTGTTGATCAGTTAGTACCAATTTGATGGCGAGTACAAGTGGAGCCCATTCTTCTGCTCTTGTGGTGCCTCACTTTGGATAATGGGCTTAAGTTTAATCCAGGAAAATATAAGAGGTTCTAGATCACTGTCGTTTCTTATGATTGAGTAATATTCCATTGTAAACATATACCAAGTTTTAGTAATCCACTCATGGATTGACGGGCACTTGGGTTGTTTCCACATCCTTGCAATAGTGAACATGGATATTTTTTAAATCAAAGAATTAGACCTTCTCTTTTAATATTTTGGTTTTATAGCTATGCAAAAGCACACACATGTATACACACTCCCCCATCAACTTTTCTTAGGAGTGATAGCATAAAATTAACATGGACTTAGTGCTAATTTTCTCATTCTCTCTGTCCTACTTACACTCATCCGTTTTTATATTTACATTTCTTTTTCAATTCAAAGAAAGTTCTCCCCTGGACTGGCTTGTGGGTGGGTATCTATTCTTAATTACTTTAGGTATTTAATACGTTTATTAGTTTTATCAATTAAAAATTAATTGAGATATCTATTAAGTGGCCTTAAAACATCTCATATAATCTTTTTCTTAATTTTAACAAATGTCAGTTCATAAGTCCATTTTTTAATTTCTCAATTTCCTATATTTATTCAGTAAATATTTAGTAAGTATCTTAGTCCATCTGAGCTGCTATAAAAAATACCATAAACTAGGTAGCTTATAATCAATAGAATTTTATGTAGTTAGTTCTGGAGCCTGGAAAATTCAAGATCACAATGTCAGCATATTTGGTGTCTGGTGAGGGCCTGCTTTCTGGTTCACAGAAGGCATCTTCTCACATGGTGGAGGGGGCAACAATGTTCTTTTGGGCCTCTTTTATAAGGGCATTAATGTCGTTCATGAGCGATCTGCTCTCATGGCCTAATTGCATCCCAAAGGCCTCACCTCTTAATACTATCACCTTAAAGATTAGTTCAGACCATAGCAGAGAGGAAACCACTACTCTCTGTTGTACTCTCTCAAACCGGCTGCTGGGTTTGAGGGTTACAGTGAAGAACAAGACAGACAAGGTCTCTGGTCTCACAGATAGAACTTACACACATTAACCAAAAAATGTGATCAGCTTCTGTGAAATGTATTGATTCAATAAAGGAGCATCCTTGTATTCTAAAAAAATGCAAGTTTAAAAAATGGCTGAAAGGAACAATTCCATTTTTACAAACAGAAAAATGGTATGTGCATGTATGCATGTGTATGACAAGTATATATCCAAACACAGTAGAGGTGCTCAAACATGCATTTTTTATATATATATATATATATATATATATATATATCTTAAAGTTTCCAGCTGAATATATACAAAGATGTTAACAAAATATGTTTGTTTTCTGGAGCCTCTTATTTTTCTGTAATGATGATATATATTATTATTGTAGTAACAAAAAAAGTACCCTGCACCCAAAAATATTTAATTCAAATAATGCTAATTTTTGTGTTTATGCAGAAAATCAAAGAAGGAATGGTCTTCCCTCTCTACATTAAGAATTCACACATATACTTAAAATTATTTACATGTAAAAGTCTTGCAAATACAGTTATAAAAACAGTAAAGATGTACGAGGTTAAACACAGTTTCGTAACACTTGTTTGTGTGTACATGTTATTATCCATGATCCATCACATTTGTTACAGAACAGCAGGAATTTAGGACTGGCTGATTTCCACAGCAATCTGTAAGCATTCTGCACTCAGTATTAAAATAGGAAGAAGATAAATTTTTGCTTTTATCAAAGAAATAGCACACTTGTAGAATGTTAATATATGAAAGGACCTTTCAGCTTGGTGAGGATCAGGACTTGCCTGAGATCACTCAGGGAATTAGTGGCAAAACCAGGGATATAACCTAGGTTTTTTGCCTCCTCAGGCAGTTTTATTTTTACTAACTTACCTAAATTTCACAAACTAAATTGTGTAGAATATTGTGCATGAGAATAGCTTAAAATAAATGCAGGTTTGTTTCCATGAATATACCAGAATGAGTTTTAATTAATTTTATGGATTCTTACTATAGCTGGGCCTAAAACCAGATTTTTATTTTATAGATCAGATTATATACTAGCCAGATTAAAATGTGTCCCAGAAATCCTGGCAGAGTGAGCTAATCCTGGGACCATCTGTTTTCTGGATCCCTTTTGGAACTTTTGTTCAAAAGAGTTCTGCCAACATTTTGCATTTCAATGGCTCGTCTTCGAGTGACTAAATTATTCAGTGTTGGACAAAAATTATTCTCAGCACCCAGTTTAAAATGTTACAGTAATTGATTGAGAAAAAAAAATCCAATTAAAAATGATCATGCTTTAGAGGATGATTCTTACTATCAAATAGTATTTAAGAAATGTTCATGTGAGTGTGATCCATACAGATGCGGAGAAAACCCAGAATAGTGCAGGTGGAGAGAGAAGATGGCAGAATCTTGGTGCTTGGAGGTAATTTAGAGACAGTCTCGAAACTCCTCTTCAGTATCTCTGCCAGATGGTCATCTGGCCTTTTACAAAAGAGACAATTCCATCTGCGGACAGATCCAATGATCAGAAAGTTCTTCCATATATTATATCTTTTTTTGACCTCTCTGAAACACATTGCATCTTTCTCTATGAGCACTGGTGTTTTATAGAGGTTTTAAAAAAGATATTTAAAGAATAACTGGACACATTTGGAACTCTTCTAAACTGACGAGAGCGTTGTTCTCAAGGTAGCAGGATGCTGAGGAGAGTTGCTATCTTCTCACTCATATCAGCAGGCTGTATGCTTTATACTTTCACCATTTCACCCACATGGCAGAGCTTAGATCATAATGTGCTTCTGCAGTGAAGCTTTCCCATAGAAACCATAGTTCTGTTGTACGTTCCCCCTACATTTGAGCAGTCAGAGGAAATTTCTACATTTATGATCTTTTATTATCATTTTAACTATCATGCCATGTGTCTTAATAAGAGGTGACATAGGATAGTTGATTTTATACTTGTCTTACTTGTAATTAGAAAGGGGATCAGTTCATTGTTGCTGCTTGGAAACACAGAATGAGAGAAACCTTATTTCAACATGTATCTGTGACTATTGCAGCAGTAAAAAGGTGGGTGACAAATCACAGATCACCCCTTTAATCTTTAGCTCACATTTCACTGAAAGCAAGTCAAACAGTCATATCTAACTTAATAGAAGGGTAGGATAGTTCAATCCTATCATATATCTGAAAGGAGGCCAAAAGAATATGTAGTGAACAACCTCAGTGACTACCAAATTGTGCATAACAATGCAAATGGCAGGGCCTAGAACTAGAAAACCATCACCTAAATAGCATGATTGTACCATAGAGAAGAGGGACAAATTGTAAAAGGATGTGGAAAGAAGGCTCAGAAAAAAAAAATTAGAAAGATAGTGCAGGAAAAAGCAAAGAGTAAAAACCTGGTTCATTCAGGAAAGGACATCCGCACATTAGATACGTAATAAAAATCTCATATGCTCATTTATGTGCAAGAGCAAATAAAGTTATCTTGGGTAGCATTCTTCAGCCAAGATTTACATTAGGACAGAATATAAGGCTTGGGCTACAGAATAATAGTACAAAAACTGTCACCAAGTAGCTGGGTCACCTTGAACATAGATCATTTAATCTTTTTGACCCTTGTGTTCCTCACCATTAGAATAAAGAGCTTGGGATATTTAAATTCCAATATCTCTTTCTAGCCTTAATCTTTCAAAATTCTATATGTTAAATATATATCTTATTCTATGTAATGTTTAATGAAACTTGGGGCTGAGGTGAAAAGTATTTGGCAGATCTGGTGACACAGAATTTGAATATTATATATATGTGTATAGATAGGTTCATACATACACACGTACATATACACAGAGACAGAGGGAGAGAAAGTTTTATTATGATTTCTATAATCTGAAATTCATTTCAATAAGGCCCATATGAGAAAAGGAAAGCAAGCTGTGCTCACATCACAAGATCTAGTGTGTGGCTTCCCCAAGATGTGCAACCAAAAATGCCAGATGGTTTTAAGTGAAACTAGATATCAAATGACAGCAAAGAATAATTCCAAATTTTCCAATCATTTTACATGGGTCTTTATTGACTCCTTGTCATCACTGATCTAACGGGATTTAAACAAGTAGCCTGGAGACAAAAATCTTCATTTGACTACTTCTAATCTCCTCCACTGCTTAACTCGGTTATTGTCTAGGATGTATAAGTGACAACAGTTTCAGCATATGACGAGTAAAGATTATGATTAGGGAGTGTCACTAAAGATTAGAGGTTGTGAGAGGCATCAAACAGCATAAATGTTATTTCTCTATGTTAGTCCGACAGGGAGACTCTTGTATGTAAAAGAATAGAAATAAAATTTTTTGCCCTAAGTCACACCACTGACTACCACCTGGAATCCCACCATTAGAATAATCCCTTTGACTTTACAATCATCTCCTCATAAAAGTAAATGTTCTTAGAAAAAATAAATTATTATTATCAGTGTCAAGCCCCAAGATACCTGGAGAGATAGAAATGAAAGAAAGAGTTTAGCCCCAAGAGGTCTTTCCTTTCTCAGAATGTTGCCTAGATCAAGTTGGCAGTTACTGTTACAACTTGAGATTTCCGGTTAGCACTCTTTAACGTGTGCGTCCATCCACTCTTACAAGAAAGAGGGAAAAGGAACCCTGGCTTTAGCTCTGGGTAAATTGGGAGATGCTGTGTGTTTTGTTGATAATCAATCCGGCCTGTGGAGCTCAAAGGCCATGTATGGAGGGAGATTGTTTCAATAGAAGAAAACTCTTAGGAAAAAACTTTGAATCTAAGGGCTCCAGAAATTCCCTCCACTTTTCAGAGATCTTTTCCAGTACTCTGAGTCTGTCTAGGAACTTTTACAAGACCAGAAAGAGGCTTTTCCTTAAAGCAACAGCTTTAGCACAAAATCCTTTTCCCATTAATTCAGCTCTGCCCCAGCCTTGATGATTTTGAAGGAAAAACCCAAGCTGATTCCCCTACCACAATTCCTGCCCCTGATCCCATTCCACTGTCCACATTGGCCAAGAAAAATAGGAACAGGAGCCTTTTCACCTAGATGTAATATCTCTCTCTCCACCTCTCCACCTCTTCGCCTTTCCCGCTCTCCCCGTCTCCCTCTCTCCACATCTCCCCACACCCCTCTCTCTCAACAGTGACTTCTTGTTTCTCTAAAGCACAAGCAACTGCAGGTTGTGTGATGACTCCCTATAAAATTCCCAGAATATACTGTATCAGTTCACTGGACAGCATGCTTTTGTCTGCTATGCTGGAAATCTATACATAGTCTTAAGTGAGAGCAGAGCTCTTTCCAAACCCTGGAAAGACCTACATTTCAAGTTTCTGTTGAAAGGATTATTGTCTTTTAAAAAAGAGGCCCCGATTAAGGGAACTAATGTGAGCAAACAGAAGAGCGTTAAGGATCTGTAGACTATCCTTTCAATAATGTGCAGCCTAAGCTTTCTCATGTGGAGCATTTGAAAGTCATATGTTTACTCTGTTCCCTGAATCCTGCCAACACTTTTATATTTTTTCACCCTTAACAACACTGGTGATTGGGTAAGACCAGCACATGTTAAAAGAGCCAAACTCTGGGGGAAAAAAAGGGTTACAGAATTAAACAATGCATTTTATTTAACGTGAAGCATGGCAAAACATTACTGTCATATTAATAATAATTGAATGGCAAGTTTGCATTGGCTGGAATACCAAAAATGCAATGTATTCATTGACAACAGATGTTTTAGTATCCCATCAAGTCAGCCACTCTAGAAACTGCCTTAGGTTCTGATGTGTTTTTCCTACAAATCTGATTATATCTTGCTCAGGAACAAATCAGGAAGACAACTGACTAGCAATCTTTCAGAAATATTTAACCATGCAATGCATAAAAAAACCAAAGGCAAAAAAAAAAAAAAAGAAAGAATCTTGCTGATGTAGAAGATGCTGAAGAATCTTTTGCTGTAAAAACAAAAGAATATATGTGACTATTAAATGGTCATATAAACTGTTTCACGGATTGTGTTATAAGTGAACTTGCTACCATTAATTTCAGATTTATGTGGCAAGAATGTTCATATTTTTAAAAGTCTTTAAAGTATTGTCGAGATGGACTAGAAAATATCCCACCTTTTGTGCCACCAGCCGGATTTACCCTTAGCTATTATTTTGCTGTAAATTTAGGACAAACGACCTTCTATAGTATACAAGTATGTTTAACATTTAAAGATTTTCTGTTATAATCACATTTTATCCTCTTAGATCAGATATGTTACATTGTACTTGAAAGAGCCTTTCAAAGGCTAAAAAGACTCCCTTTAAAAAAGATTTGCATACACTGTCCACAAAATTATGATTGGCCCTGTCACTAATGTTATAAAAAGTTTCAATGTGTTGGAGTTTCTCCTTTGATAAAGCTATATGTCTTTCTCTCTGTTTCATTTATATCTGCTACTGATATTCTCAAATATTCATGGTGTAGACTTTACGATACAAAAATTATCAGCTGGTTCCTGGCTTTTCTACCTAGTGTTGTTAGCAAGTGACTGAAGGCCTGGCCTGTGTCCTTTTTTTAACTATCAGGCTTTTCTTATTTATTTGAGCACGTAACAGAAATGCTAACGCAATCTTAAAGAGGAAATTAATTGGCACTAGAGTCTCTACTTTCTGCCTGCCCCTTCAAAAATTATACATTCAATTCTCAATATTTTTTTTATTTTGTACTTGTACACAAATGATTGGATATAATTCTCTCTCTCTTTTTCCTCTCCTCCCTCTCCATCACCCTTCTGTTAACATCCTGGTAGAATCCTGAACTTTCCTACACTTAGGCCTTAGCCAACTATAAAAAAGCATAAATGGTACTTTTTAAGGCAATAACATCCCTTGAAATTTTTAAGAGACATGTTGTAACATTGAAGTTGTCAGCATCCAAAAGCTAACGTGATTTTTCAAAAGCCTTCTGCAAATACCAAAATATTGCTGATGTTCTAAAGACCCTTTACCTCTGGAAATAAACATGAGTTTTGGTGAGTTGATTTAATGTAAGTGTAATATCCAACAACTCTCCATATCAATAAAAGGTTATTAAAATTAATTACAATGTGATTTGCAAGGTATTGGCTTAGTTTACCAAAAGTCTGTTTCTAAATATTTCTAAAATATTGACAAAGTTACGTGTCCACTATTCAAACAATATAAGTACTGGGGGTTTCAAGCAGATTTATTTATTTTGAGGGGGAAAAGAACATTTTTACTAATTCTAGGTTAAAAGAAAAGAATGGAAACACCACCCTTGTCAAAAATTATGAAACTTAAAATCAGGGAGGGAAAACCGGAGAGGGAAGTTAAACCAAAAGCCACTTCTTTGTTGTTCTTAAATTATTACTTACTCCCTCAGGGTTTTGTTGTTATTTTTCCTTCATAGACTTTTGGAAAATTCACTAATATTATATCTCCAATAACTAAGATAATCTCATGCCTACAATCATTGCCCACTATCGATTTAGCTATGTGTCTCCTTTCAGTACCTGGATATGCTGGGAGTGATATTGGACCCAGTCCTGGCTCTGCTGCTAACCAGCTGCATAATTTTCAAGCAAGCCCCTTCTCACTCTAGGATTTTAACTCAACTAGCCCCAAGAACCGCACCTCAATTCAGCTCTTCTCTTTTTCTCTTTTACTACTGCCCAGTAAAGCTGAAGAACATTTCTTAGCAATGAGTCGAATCCATTTCTTGTTTCTTTACCCATTTAGGCTCTTACCAGAACGTATTAATCCACCTATGTGTTTCTACTCAGCTGCACTTGCCACTCCTCCAGAGGCTGTTTCAAACCTGGAGAGTTTCTTGGGTCCACTAAGCCACTTCTGACAGTGTCGTTCTCTGCAGAAAAACTTGCTCTCAACTTTTAGCTTCTCCATGTCCACATTCATATAACTACTGCCAGAATTCCCTCTCTCACGTGTTTCAGAGAAAGAACTGGATGTCACTAACTCAAAAATATTCTTTTTCACCCCATGTTCATGGTGGATCCATTATTTGATGGACGTGAATCTTATAAAATTTGTGGAACCTTATTTAAGAAAATGGAAGTTAAAGGAGTAAAGCTAAAAACTTGCTTTTTCAGATTTACAAAGCACATGACCAGGTGATTACATTGCTTGGGCCCCTTCCCTGACCCTGGCAGGGGCCTATGCAAGCATGGGGCCCCGTACCCCCACTTTGTTGCCCTCACTGTCTACCCCTTCTCAACCAGAGTTTACTAGGACTAAAGTGCTAAGGCAACCACTGTATGTACTGAATTAACTTGTCTCTGTGCATCTAAACTGGTACTATTGACTGTCCTTGAGAGAATTGAGATAATAGTCACTTGAAACATTTTCTCTTTTCAGACTTAAATTTCTCATTTAACCCCTAATGAGAAAGTCTGGTTCTGTTTATAGCTCCTCTAGGATTTAGCCCTTTTTATACCCCTAATCCTAGCTTATCTTTTCAGCCTTATCATGTACCCATTCTCCCTCCAGTGTGTGCACGCATGCCCACATACACACACACACACACACACCTGTGCCCCAGTGCTGATAAAGGCAGATCTATGCTATTATGTGTCACAGCCCAACGTTTTTCACTGAACTAGGGGAATGTAGATGTTCCATTAGTGCTTATACTGGAATAACTAAAAATGTGATTTCTTGCCATGGTCCTCTGCACTTAGGCTCACAAAACAGATGCTAAGAGGAGAAAAGCCATTTTCGGTTTCTGGAGCTTGGCAGTCAGTCAGTGGAAATCAGCTGTGGAATCTCTGGCCACACAAAAGGCATTTGACACTAAACGGAAAAAAGCTTGGGAAGAAAGCAGAGGAAAGAACAGTGTGCAAATGCTCAACAGCAATTTATCACTACAATTCCAGGTTACTAAATTCCTTGTTGCATCTTCTTATATCATCACATGATATTAGCAATGAATAGCAACTGCGACTTGGTAATTTTAGGTCTAGATGAAAGAAGAAAAGAAATAAATACAAACAAAAATGTCATATATCTTAGCATATAGGAAGAAAATATGCAACTAACTTTTATTTTCAACAATAAATTTTATATTTTTAAAAAGTGAGCATAAGGCCGGGCGCGGTGGCTTACGCCTGTAATCCTAGCACTCTAGGAGGCCGAGGGGGGCGGATCGTTTGAGCTCAGGAGTTCGAGACCAACCTGAGCAAGAGCGAGACCCCGTCTCTACCAAAAATAGAAACAAATTAATTGGACAGCTAAAAATATATAGAAAAAATTAGCCGGCCATGGTGGCGTGTGCCTGTAGTCCCAGCTACTCGGGAGGATGAGGCAGTAGGATC
>CAUYSK010115675.1:0-32559 GCA_963575035.1 Avahi laniger
TACATTGGGGAAAAGAATCTCTATTCAATAAGTGGTGCTGGGAAAACTGAATATCCACATGCAGAAGATTGAAACTGAATCCTTACCTCTCACCTCTCACAAAAATCAACTCAAATTGGATAATAGACTTAAAACTAAGGCATGAAACCTCAGGAATTCTGAAAGAAACTGTGGGGAAGACTCTTAGACATCAGCCTAGGTAAAGAATTTATGAAGAAGACTCCCAAAGCCATCATAGCAGCAACAAAAATAAACAAATGGGACCTGATCAAATTAAAAAGCTTCTGCACAGCCAGAGAAACTGTCCTTAGAGCAAATAGATAACCTATAGAATGGGAGAAAATATTTGCTTTCTACACATCCGATAAAGGGCTGTAAAAAGAATCAATATAGAACTTAAGAAAATCAACAAGAAAAAATCAAACCACTCCATCAATAAATGGGCAAAGGACATGAACAGAAACTTTTCAAAACAAGACATAATAATGGCCAGCAAACATATAAAAAAGTGCTAAACATCTCTAATTATTAGGAAAATGCAAATCAAGACTACAATGAGATATCACCTAACTCCAGTGAGAATGGCCTCTATCAAAAAGTTCCAAAATAACAAATGTTGGCATGGATGTAGAGAGATTGGAACACTCTTACACCACTGGTGGGACTGCAAATTAGTATAAGCCCTGTGGAACGTGATTTGGAGATACCTCAAAGAGCTAAAAATAGAAATACCATTTGATTCAGCAATTCCACTACTAGGCATCTATCCAAAGGAAAAAAAGACATTCTATAGTAAAGACATCTGCACTTGAATGTTTATAGTAGCACAATTTACAATTGCAAAGATGTGCAAACAACCCAAATGCCCATCAATACATGAGTGTATTAATAAAATGTAGTATATGTATACCATGGAATACTACTCAACTACAAAAAACAATGATGATGGAGCACCTCTTATATTATCCTGGCTAGAGATTGAGCCCATCCTTCGAAGTGAGGTATCACAAGGATGGAAAAACATGTACCACATGTACTTGTCATCAAACTGGTACTAATTGATCAACACTACGGTGCTCACATGATAGTAATATTCACGGTGTGCTGGTCCGGTGGCGAGGTAGAGGGGGTGGGATGGGTAAACCCATAGCTAATGGAGACAGGATGCACTCTATGGGGGAAGGACATGCTTGTGGTCCTGGTTTGAATGAGGCAAATGCATTTCATGTAACCAAAATATTTGTACCCCCGTAATATCCTGAATTAAAAAAAAAAAAGACATCCAAATTGGAAAAGGGGAAGTCAAATTATTGCTGTTTGCTGATGCTATGATCATGTGTGAGAAAGCCCTAAACTCCAAATAAGTATAATCTGAGATAAAGAAAAGTAAACTTTACAACTGATACCACAGATATACAAAGGATCATTAGAGATTATTGTGAACAGCTATATGCCAACAAATTGGAAAATCTAGAAGAAATTTATAAATTCCTGGACACCTACAACCTACAAAGATTGAACAATGAATAAATTGAAAACCTGAACAGACCAATAATGAGTAATGAGATTGAAGCCATAATAAAAATTCTCCCATCAAAGAAAAACACAGGATCTGATGGATTCACTGCTGAATTCTACCAATTTTTTTTTAAAAAAACTAATACCAATTCTACTCAAACTATTTCAAACAATTAAACAGAAAGAATACTTTCAAACTCATTCTATAAGACCAGCATTACTCTTGCTGCAAAACCAGCAAAGAAACAACGAAAAAAGAATATAAGCCAATATCTCTGATGAACATAGATATAAAAATCCTCATCAAAATACCAGCAAACTGAATTCAACAACACATTAAAAAGATCGTTCATCACAATCAAGTGGGATTTATTCCAGGGATGCAAGAACGTTTTGGTGAGGCAAATCAATAAATGTAATACATCACATCAAATAGAATCAAGGACAAAAAAACATGTGATCATTTCAACAGACTCTAAAAATTTTTCAATAAAATTCTATATCCCTTTATGACAAAAATTCTCAACAAATTTGGAATAGAAGGAAAATACTTCAATGCAATAGAGGCCATACATGACAAGCCAAGAGCTAATATCATACTAAAGGGAAAAAACAATGTCTTTTCACTAAGCTGTGAAACAAGAAAAGGATGTTCATTTTAATCACTATTATTCAACATAATATTGGAAGTCCTGGCCAGAGCAATTAGGCAAGAGAAAAAAATAAAGGGCATTCAAATTAGAAAAGAAGTCAAATTAGCTCTGTACACAGATGACAGGATTTTATATTTAGAAAAACCTAAAGCCTCCTCCAAAAATACTCTTAGAATTGATCAATGAATTTAGTAAAGTTACAGAATACAAAAATCAAACAAAAATTGGTATCATTTCTATACACTAATAACAATCAACCTGAAAAAGAAATCAAGAAAGAAATCCATTTTATAATAGCTACAAAAATAAAATACCTAAAAATAAATCTAACTAAGGAAGTGAAAGATATCTATAAGGAAAACCATAAAACATTGGTGAAAGAAATTGAAAAGTACATAAAAATGGAAAGATATCTCATTCTCATGGAATGTAAGAATTAATGTCGTGAAAATGTCTGTACTATCTAAGTGATCTGCAGATTCAATGCCATCTCTGTCAAAATATCAATGGCATATTTTATAGAAATAGAAAAAAAAATCCTAAAATTTGTTTGGAACCAAAGAAGAGCCTGAATCACCAAAACAATCCTAAGAAAAAGCACAAAGCAAAGCTATAGTAATCAAAATAGCATGGACTAGTGTGAAAGCACATACATGGACTAGTGGAACAGAATAGATAACCCACACATAAATCCACACATAACAGCCAACTCATTTTTGACAAAGCCACCAGGAACATACATTGGGAAAAGGGCAGTCTCTTTAATAAATAGTGTTAGGAAAACTGGATATTCACATGCAGAAGAATGAAACTAGATCCTTATATTTTCCTTATTAAAAAAAAATATCAAAATGGATGAAAATCTCAAATGTGAGACCTGAAACTGTGAAACAACTTGAAGAAAACACTACATTGGTCTGAGCAAACAATTTTCAAGCAAGACCTCAAAAACATATGCAACGAAGAAAAAGTTGGGAAATGGGATTACTTCAAGCTAAAAAGCCTCTGCACAGTTAGGGAAACAATTAAAAAAGTGAAGCAATAACTTACAGAAAGGGAGAAAATATTTGTATGTCTTAAAATACCTTTACTTACCCTTAATATTTGAATGATATTTTTGCTCCTTATAGAATGCAAGGTAGGCAGGGTTTTCTTTTCATGTCACCATTTTAATGATATTGCTGTGTTTCTCTTACGCTGCTTATGATGAGAAATCTATTGTCTTCCTTACCTTTGATCCTATGTTTGGGGCACGTTTTTTAAACACACACATTCCACCATTCTGGATGCTGTTAAGACTTTCTTTTTACCATCTATTTTAGGCAATTTGATTATGATGTGCCTTGGAGTAATTTTCTTCCAGTTTTAACATTTTAATTATTCTTGTCTTTATGTAACTTTTCTGTATGGAATCATATGGATACTACTTCTGTGACGTGCATATGTAGCAACACAAAATTTCCTGAAGCTAAGTGATGACATGTTCTTCTTTTTAAAAAATAGTTTCCCTGTGTCTTTCGTTTTGGTTTATTTCTATTGCTATGCTAACTTTTCTACTGCAATACCTACTCTTTCATTAATCCCATCATATATTTTTTCTTATCTCACCTGTTGTAGTTTTCATCTCTAGAAGTCTAATATGTCTGAGTTTTAAACTATTCTGTTTCTCCATTTAATTTTTTAATCACATCAAATAGAGTTATAATAACTGTTATAAAATTCTTGTCTGTTAATTCTAACTGTTGTTAGATTTGAGTTGGATTTGATTGTTTTTTTCTTTTCAGTATCAATGCTTCCTCCACCTTTGCATGCTGCAATTTTTTTTTTATTCCAGAGATTGTAAATATTAACTTGTGAGTGCTGGGTATTTTTGTATTCATGTACCCATTTTGAACTTTCTTTTGGAACTCTGCTAAGTTACTTTAATATGTGATCACTTTAAGGGTGATTCTTTTGAATCTTGCTTTAAGATTTGTTAGGTGGGACCAGAAATGTCTTATTCTAGGATAGGGTGTTCAAGTTTAGCACTATTGACATTTGGGGTTGGATAATTCCTTGTTATGGATCGTTCTCCTACGCACATAGGATGTTTAGTAGGATCCTTGAACTCTACCTACATAATGCCAATAGCACCCTCTGCCTCTAGTTTGATAAGCACACATTTCTCTATACATTTGCTAATGTCCCACGAGGGTCAAAATTACCTCTGATTGAGAACCAATGGTCCAAGGCTAATTGCTACACACTTCGGAGGCAAGATCATTCTGAATATTCTGCCCAGCTGGCAGGAACAGGCACTGTTCGCACCTCTGTGAAGTGCTATGCACTCTTCCCTCAATCCTTTCTGACAGTTCTTTACCTGGCTTCAGGTTGTTTTTCCACATCCTTTTGCTGATCAGTACTCCGCTGAATACTTGAGGGTGCCCACTCTCCTCTCTGGCATTTTGTCTTGTAAATTCTAGCTGTGTTATTCTTCTCTGACTTTAGGTTCTGTCTCTTCAACTTATAGTATCTGATAGGTATCTTTGCCCTGTACTGCAGCCTATAAATTTTCCCAAAGTAGAAAATGTGCATCCTTGTAAGCCTAACCTTGTTTGTTTCACACTATCTCTTGGGCATCACTGTGCTTCATTATCTAATATCTAATGCCTTAAGACAATTGTTTTATATACTTTCTTAGGATTTTTATTAATTCAGGCAAGAAAATAAATCTGATCACTTTATTCTATCTTAATTTGAAATGATAGTATCCCATACACATTATTTAACCATGTTTATTTTATCTATTTTTCTTCACTGATGTTTCTGTCTCATGATTCAGTCATCTTCTTTTTTCCCTGTTTTTACTCATCAATTGATATTTTTATGGTAAATCCCCAGATACTGTCTGGAGTTTTAGAATATTTGTTTGAGAATTATCAGCTATAGCTTATATTAAAGCCATGGGTCTGGATAAGATTGCAGATGTAAAAAGTAAAGAAAGAGAAGACGAAATGACTAAGAATTGATTCTTACATGTGTGGTGTTTGAGTTAATGTATTTTATAGAAATGATTTCCTATGCATTTGCATGCATGCAAGATGCGCTTATCTCCATTTTAAGCCTGAGTAAACTTTTAATACCAGAACTATGGCTTTTCTATCGTCTGTTATTTCAGTATAAAGTAAGCATTTAGTGAGAAAATTGATGATGAATGGAGAATGTAGCATAAAAGACAGGGTGAAGGTGAACAAAGAAGTTGGAAAGATGCTGGCCCACTTTGTCTTTAGAATTTGATTTTGTAATCATTTTGAATCATTGTAATCCTAGTCAGCCAGAATAGACGGGTAATGATTTATTTTTACCAAGGAATAAAGTTCAATTTCCAATCAACAAAACAAATATTTAGATGGATCTTATAATTGGTTATGTATCTTCAAAAATTTAAAGCTGTCATGTATATATGTTTTCTAGAACCAGGACACATGCTTATTTGCATACAGTGATATGCAACAATGCCCATGAACCTTATGGAATGTGGTTATCTGAATAGTTTATGGTTATTTGGATTTTATAGTAAAATTGAAAAAGAAATTTACTTGACAAATGTTATGGATGTTTCTGTAATGGCAAAACCAATGCACGTATCAATATTTTCTTAAATTTAATTGTTATAAGAATTTCAATCTTCCCTAGGAAGAGGTCCTAATTTATTTGTTGAATGCTTTGATAATTCCACCATAGAGGCTAAGAATCCTGGATTTTGCTGGAAACTATGAGAACCTGGTGGAAGTGCTCTGTATTAAAAAAAAAAGAGAGAGAGAGAGAGAAGGGATGGCTTTCTTTCAGAAAAGAGAAAGAGAGGCTAGCAGAGAACCGTTATGGTGGAGTTAAGGATATGGAAAATATAAAGAAGAAATTTTTGGAAGAAGAGAAATATTTGATGTGTATCTATTAAATCATTTGCTATTTAATATGCAAAATAACTGCCTTCCTCTGTTTATGAAACAGTAAAATCAACAAGACTCACTAGAGATTTAGAAAGCAGGTTTTATTTTCTGGGGATATGATTGAATGCAGATTATGGGGTAAGAATTGGGATGAAACAAACCCAGACACTTCACAAGGGGCATAGTACCTACAGAGCAAGCATATTTTCACAGAAACACTGAGGACTTAGATACTCTGTATACAATCATGAATTTTTGGGTAAGTTGCTAATTAGCCAAAATTTTATGTGACTTTCATATTGGTGTCGAAAGCCTCCTATTCTGTAGTCCATAAAGTATTACAAATAACACAGATCACTTTGCTACTCTATATGATTATTTCAATCAGCAAAGTAGATTTAGACAAAGATCTTGTTTTTACTTTCCTTCCTAGGACTATTTTGAAGGTTATATTTGTGAAGTTATTTCAAAATATTTATAAAAAGAAATGCCTATGGAGCCTAAATGTCTCAGGGCTTAAGGCCATATCAATACCTGACAATTTAATTTGTGTTTTTGAGATTATTCTCCTTTGCAATGAAGTTGATGATATTTAATGTTGACAGATTTCAAAAAGATATAAAATTGGGTAAAGGAAAAAGATTGTTTTTTAAAGGTAGACTCCCCACTGTTAAATTGGAATGCACTGTGAAGTTGTCATAGTTTTTTAAAGACTTTTTTTTTCAGAGCAGTTTGAGGTTCACAGCAAAGTTAAGAGGAAGGTACAGAGATTTCCCATGTACCCCCCGCCTCTTTCCATAGCCTCCACCTTCATCAACTACTCAATTTATGAACAACCTATAATACATTCACACATAATAATCAGCCAAATTGCATAGTTTATGTTAGAGTTCATTCTGGTATTGTGTAATAGTCCTTTTAGATAAATGGAAAAACACTTCAATACTTTCAAACAAAGAGAAAATGACTTTCTACTAAAAATTTTACATTTCTAAGCATAAAATGACATAACATATTTAATTTCTCACTGTTCCTTGCAGTTGGCTCAGGCTGGAGAAATACATGATAATTACCTATGTTGTTTGATGTCTCACTGATAGACTTAAAAGCAAAGTGGAAACATCTCAGAGTAAAGAGTGGCTTAGAAATACTCTTTCAACATTCTATCTATATTGGAATCAGTACAACAGTGCTACTCTGCAAAAAATATAACCCATTTTAAATGAACTTCAACTTAATTTTATCTTAAAAATATTAATAACTACATAGCATGCGCTCTCTCCTGACCAAAGTCATTGTATCAGATAACATTAGCACTTTTTTCCTTTCAGCTACATACAATGGTCTCAGACCTTATTTTAGGCAAAAGGATGGGCGAGCTAGAGAATGTCTTCATGACCAGGAGGCAAATTTTTCAGTAGCAATTTTGAGTGCAGCTTACCTAGGTGACAATGACAGAGTTGGGAGGTAGAAACATTTTCTATTTTGAGTTAAGCATGGATTTTTAACTTGAAATGTCACCAGATAGCATGGCATCTGGCTTATGAAATTATTTCCACTGTACAGTTGCTGATCTCTCTCAATTACACCTTAATCTTACACACGTACACACACACACACACACACACACAGAAAGACTACAGACTTTGCTGAAAATATGGAAGATAGGTGTTGCTGGGACTGAGTTATAAAAGACTATCAAGGCCAAAACCAAGGTCTGAAGCAGTAAAAGGGGAGGCAGGGCTGGAAATGTTAAACAAAAGTAGATTCAGGTCTTACTGATTAAATGTAGGAGATGTAGGAGAGATGTCATTGGAATGATTCTCAGGTTGTGGTTCCACAGCAATTATTAGGATAGACAACACTGCACATACCAGGCTTTAGGCTTAAAAAATGATTTCAGTCTGGGACATTTTGAGGTACTTATGGAATATCTGAGATGTGTGCTAATCAGTTGTATATTACAGGTCAGGGACTCAAAATGAGGACAGAGTTTTGAAGTCCCCTGTACAAAGTAAAATCTTAAAAGACATTCAAGGAATGAGATCGAGGTAGAAAATTAGCATCAGAAGGAAATTGTGATGCATAAACTCTTAGACAACAGGAAATAAGAAACAAATGAGTAAAGAAACATGATCATTTTAAGATAATGTCTAAAGAACATGAAAACACTTATAACAGACTTTATCTGTGAAATATAAGGTAATTATGTCTAGTAAGATTGAGGGAAAAATTGGGAGGGTGGGGAACATGAAGAATATTTGAAATAATCATGAGGGCAAGTTCAGAAGCTGAGGTGGGGACTCCTTGGAAGAGTACTGGAAATATGATAGGACAGAGCAGCAGCAAGTCATAAAGGAGCTAATCGGTTTGGTTTGGTTATATCACTGAACATTCCTCAGAAAGTATGGAGACAATGATCAACTGGATTAATCCAGGTTAGGGAACTGACGAGATGGGTGTTAGAGAAAGTCAGTGTGCCTTTCTCTTTTTGAGGGTACCGGTTGAAGTATTCGATACAAAGATGTAATAGGTCAATGAACTAAGGAGGAATTCAAAATACTGAAAGTTGCAAAAAAGCCTAAGGACAGACAATAGGCTTAAGGAAATTTGAAAATGTGAAAACATAGGAAATGGTACTCAGAGAAGGGTATTTGGGATTATAGGCTTTGAGTTGGAGTGTTTCAAAGCAATTTCAGTTGATAAAGTAGAGATGATATGAAATTCAGAGATGTTTGGGAGATTAATGGTATGTGAAGATTGAAGGTCTAACGTCTCCTGAACATGTGCTTGATGCAGTGGTTCTCAACCAAGAGTGTTTTCATTCCCTACGTGAGTTTGTCACATAAAATAGAGGACACTCACTTAAATTTTAATATCAGATAAGCAACAAATAACTTTTTAAGCATAAATATGTCCCATGAAGTATGTGGGACATATTTGCACTAAAAAATTGTTGTTTTTCTGAAATTCAAATTTCACTGGGTATTCTTTGTGTTTATTTGCTAAAACCTAACAACCCTACCCCAGGGGATATTTGACCATTTTGGTAGACACGCTGTGAGAAGCGATATTACTGGAAACTATTGGATAAAAGCCAGGATACTACCAAACATTCTATAATGCACAAGACAGCCCCCCAAAACTGCAGCAAAGAATAATGTAGCTCAAAATATCAATAGTGCTGGGATCAGGAAACCCCAGCTTTGTATACTTTCCTCACAGAGAAGCTATTCCTAACCAGAACACTGGTTCTCCTATATTTACACTACAGAACTTGTTTTCCTCCTTGATAGGAGATGTACATGGTAGATATGTACTTTTCAGGGTTGTAATCAAATCTTTACTTGTTCACAGACAATTTATCCTACTAGATTAGAAACACCATTGATAATGCAATGCTTATTTTTAACCTTGTGATAAAGCACAATATAGAAGTACAACAAATATTTAGTGAATCAGTGAATAGACAGTCTTTGAACTCTCCTAGGATAAGAAGAGTGAATGAGGATGAGAAAAATACTATAACCAGGTGCCAAAGTCCCTATGGGATATGGAGCAATATTTTGGAAAAGGTCATGGAATGATAACATTGACGAGAAGAAAGTGCAATAATTGGATGTAATGTTTCAAAGGAGAAGCTCAGACATCTTGGCAGGAAAATTACAATTAGAAATTTTATAAAGACAGCTTGAGTAAATTAATGAAAAATCCTGAGATCTTTTTAGTTTATTCTAGTTAATGGAAGAGTCCAGACTGAATTTCCTTCTTCAAAGTACATCACAGAATTTTCAAATGCAATAGAAAACCTAGTACTGCTTTAAAAAAACATAAATGTGTTGGGCCTTTGGCTGAAAGACCAGGTTCACTGAAATACTACTTTAAATAGCACATTTTGCACTGCCAGTGTGAAACTAAGAAGCTGAAAAAGTGCTATATGATTTCTTTAAAAGACAATGACATGTTTATTGGGTTTCTTTATTATGTTACTAGGAATTTAGAGTTTATGATACCCTACAGTTCATCATGACAACTACTTATTCCTTAAATGCTTTTGTTACTCTAAATATAATTCTTTTTCAAAACTCTGAGTTAGCTCTGATGCTTCTATTTACTGCTGAAAGTATCATTTCTCAGACATTCATAGGGATGTGCTGGTTTATCTCATTGCCAGAAGGCACCATTAAAAGAGAAATTTTAATCATTCTGCCACAAGGATATCTATTTTTCTAATTTTCCGTAATGAATAAATCAATCATTTAAATAGCTCTCATTAAATAACTGGAAGGTTTTGGCTCTCTCTGTAGCATTAGGATGCATATTCATTCACATATATTGATATAGCTAGGAGATATTCATTGAACATCCATGTTTTCATAGGCTCTGGCTGGGGCAGAGTGAAGAAAGATAAAACAATGAGCAAAAATATATATAATCCCTGCCTTCACAGGGTTTGCTATCAAGCAGGGGAAAAATTTGTTAAACAAGTAAGTATACTAATAGTAATTTAATTGTAATTGTAAGATGCATTATGAATACATCATAAACATGCCTAATAACACATACTGCTAGGTATACTGCCATAATTACACAGCATAACAAATTACTCTAAATCTTAGCAACTTAAGACAACAAGAATTTATTATCTTATTAACAGAATTTCCGTGTATTAGAAATTGGCCCAGCTGGGTTCTAGCATGGAGTTGCTCATGAGATTTCACTCAAGATATCAACTGCTGATGTTGTTACTGAAAAGCTTGACTAGGACTGAAGGATGCAGCTTAAACAGCTCACTCACTTGGCTACTGGCAGGAGGCCTCAGTGCCTCACCACATTGATCTCTCCCTGTGAACGTCCTCATTATGTGAGCTTTGACTTCCCCTAGAGCAAATGATCCAAGAGCGATAGCAAGAAGAAGGCCAAAATATCTTTTATGACCTAGTTTCATAAGTTACTCAACGTCACTTCCACCATATTCTGTTCTTTAGAAACAAATCACTAAATATGATCCACGTTCAAAAGGGAAAGGCTATAATTAGTCTCCCCCTTTTGAAAAGTGTAGTAACAAATAATTTGTGGGTATAGTTAAATATCACTATATTTATCTTTCTTAATATGGATCATTAAAAAAATCCTTTACTCATATGATGACATTATGCTAAGAATTGAAAGATGAATTTTTATTACCACATAAAAAGTGAAGGGTGAAAGATCACAACAGTTCCAGAAACAAGGAACATATGCTAATGTCCTAAAGTAGAAGAGATTGCATTAAAAAAAAAGAAGAAAAAGAAAAAGAAAAGAAAGAAGGCTGGGGTGGCTATGGAGATAAAAGTGAAAAGAACAGTTGTGAGTTGAGGCTGGGGTGGGGCAGGAGTGGAGAAGGAGAAACTGGGTTATATAGAGTCTGCAGATCAGGTTAAGAATCTTATACTTCATGCTAAGGCAATGGTAAGCCTTTGAAGGATTTCAAGCAGAGGAGGAACGTGATTAAGTCAACCATTTGACAACAAAATACAACACTGTCTGCAGTGTGTGTAGAGAAAGAGGTTAAATAATTATTGCCTGAAGATTGAGACTTGAGCCAGGTGGTGACCACCGATGTAGAATGAAAAGGACATATATTAAATATATTTGGAAGGTAGATTAGGTAGGACTTGGAAATCAATTGAATGCGGTAGGAAAGAGAGAGAAGGTGGTAAAGAGAGAGAAGGTGGTTAAGAGGATTCCTAGGTTTCTGGATTAGGCAATGGGTATGTTACCGGCTGTACCCCAAATGCTTCGGTTCTTGTCTTCTCATCATCAAAGAATGAAAGTGAACAACAAAGAATGTGTTGCAAACAGAGAGTTTACCGAAGCGAAAGTGCACTCTTGAGGGTTAAGAGTGGGCACATGTCTGAGTGGATCGTGGCCCTGGGGTTTCTGTGTCATCTCCTTTTCTCCTGTCTGGTCTCTCTTTCTTCATGACATAGTCTCTTCCCCTTTTTCACTTGACCAATGGGGATGTTGTCTCCTTCCTGTCATCAGGTGGGGGAGTTTTCCACTTTATATGGTTAGGCCCAGATACTTATGTTTTAAGTCACTGAGTTTTTAACTAGGTCCTTACGTAGCATTGTAGTGGAAATATCTGACTTGCCTTTTGTGCAACACTAAAGCCAGCTCCAGGTAGCTGCTCCTTTACCTGAGCAGCCTGAAGCAGAGCCACCAGCCAAGCGCAGATTAGATGAGTCAAATTAATTGTTATCTGAATTTGGGAGTATTTTTAAAATGTAACAATAGCTCCTTGATATACTTATTTTGTACAAGGTGTAGGAAAGAAAACAAAGACAATATTGTTGTGGAATTTGCATTCTAGTGAATATTTATTAATTGTACTAGATGCAGGCTAGATGCTCTTACTCTTGACAATAATGTTTCATACAAAATGCTGCAGTTCTTTTCTCACCTTTCACTAAAATAAGAAACTAAAATATAAATTCTTAAACCCATGAGAAATAAACCCTAGAATGTTCTACAAAGGAAACTACAGAATCTTTTCTTTGAAGAATTTAAAATATAGCATAATCAGTCATTCGACTTGACTACTGGGATATCTCCCTGTCTGAGGGCAGAGGCATGAATCAAAAAACTTCAAATTTTCTCTGGCTTTATGATTTTATCATTTTAAATAAGCTGATCTTAGCCAGCTCAAATTCTAAGGTAGGTAGGCATTTTCTTAATATTTATGAAGGTAAACGTTATTTACATATGTATAAATTCTGTATATATTATATATATCACATATATAAATTGCATATATATAAATAATTTTTCTTTTCATTTGGTCCAAGCAAACATGGTCACCATCTCAAAAGGATTTGGTCCTAAGAGTTTGGAAGTGTAGTGAAGAGACTGATGAAACAACCAGTACATACTGTCAGGTTCAAAAGTTTCGAGGTTTTGAAAGGATACAATCAATAATCAACAGAACAAAGAGAAAATCTCCTGAATGGGAGAATATATTTGTAAACTACACATCTTGTAAGAGGTTACTATCCAAAATATATAAGATACTAAAACAACTCAATAGCAAAAAAGCAAATAACCTGATTTTCAAATTCACAAAAGATCTGAATAGCCATTTCTAAAAAAAAGACACGCAAATTTCCAATAAATTAATGAAAAAATATTCAACATCACGAATAATCAGGGAAAAGCAAATTAAACCACAGTGAGATATCATCTACTCCAGTTAGAATGGCTATTATCAAAAAGTCAAAAGGTAATAAGTGGTGGTGAGGATGTGGAGACAAGAGAGCACTTACACACTGCTGGTGGGGATGTAAATTAGTGCAGCCATTATGGAAAATGGTAGGAAAGTTTCTCGAAAAATTAAAAATAGGACTATTATATAATCCAACTATCCCAATGTTTGTTATGTATCCAAAAGAAAGGAAATCAGCATATTGAAAATATATCTGCACTCCCCTGTTTATCTCAGCACTATTCATAATAGCCAAGATACAGAATCAATCTAAGTGTCCATCGATGGATTAATGGATAAAGAAAATGTGGTACATATACACAATTAAATACTATTCAGCCATAAAAAATAAATCCTTCCATTCGGAACAACATGAATGGAACTAGAGGACATTGTGTTAAGTGAAATAAACCACACAGAGAAAGACAAGTATCACATGGTTTCACTTATATTTGGAACTTAAAGAGGTAGAGTAGAATAGAGGTTTCCAGAGGCTTGGGGATATAGAAGGGAAGGAGGACTGGGAGAGGTTGAACAAAGGGTACAATGTTATAGTTCAATAGGGGAAACAAATTCTGGTGTTCTAATGCACAGTAGGGTGACTATAGTTAACAACTATCATGTATTGTATATTTCAAAAAAGCTAAAAGAGAGGAATTTGAATGTTCTCACTCCAAAGAACTGATAAATGAGGTGATGGAAAGGCTAATTGCCTTGATTTTATTATTACACAATGTATCCATGTATCAAAACATCACACTGTACCCTATAAATATGTGCAATTATTATGTATTAATTAAAAATACAATAAAAATATGAAAAATAATAAATAAAAGAAGCTGTGGGGCAATAACAAATAATTGCATACAGTAATAATTCTTGTCTCAGAAAAAGAAAAGAGGGTAGAAAAATACTCAAAGAGACAATGATCAAGAATTTTTCAAAACATAAGATATAAAATCACAGCTCTGAGAATCTCAGAAAATCCCAAGCAAGATAAATAGAACACACACGAACACAGACATACATACACACAAACACCTAGGCACATCATATTCAAATTATTATAAAGTAAAAATAAAGAAAATGTATTGAAGGCTTATAAATAATAAAAACGCACTATATAGAGAATAACAAATACAAGAATTACAGCAGACTTCTGGTTTGAAACTATACAAACCTGAAGGCAACATAGAGGCATCTTTAAAGTAATTTTAAAGTTTTCAAGGTAAAATTAAATTATCAACACAGAATTCAATACCTTAAGATAATGTCTTTGAAAAAATAAAGCTGAAAAATAATTTTAGACAAGATATGAAAGAATTGATTACAAGCAGGATTATGCTTCAAGAAATGTTAAAGGGAGTTTTTCAGGCAGAAGGAATATGAAACCAGACAAAACTGATGATGGGTAAAAGTCAACAAAGAACTCTAGAAATGGTAAAAATGAAGGAAAGAAATATTGCTCTAAAAGACAGCTGGTAAGGCAAAAACAGTATAATGGTGTTATAGGTTTTGTAACATATATAAAATAAAAAATATATGACAACAAATGATGGAGGAAGGAAATGAAAATATAATGTTATAAATTTCTTACTTATACTTAAAGTAATATGTCATTTGAAAAGAGACTGTGTTTAAATAGATATACATATTGTAAACCATAAACAACAAATATAGAAAGATACATACTAATACTCAATTTAAAAGAAGGTAAAGAAAGAGAATATAAAGGGAAAAAGATGGATAGGAAAATAGAAAACAATTAACAAGAGAAAATTTAGATCCAAATATTAATTCCTTTAAAAGTAAATACACCACAAATTAAAGTCATACATAATCATATGAGACAAAAAATCAAGACCTAATGATATGCTTTATACAAGAAACCCAGCAAAATGTAGTTAGGTTAAAATATGGAAAAAATAATCTCTGAAATATGAGGAAAAAGAATACTGGAGAGACTATATTAATATCAGATGAAGTAGATTTCAGAACAAGATATCCCTTTGGTATGCCATGTATAAGACTTGAAATTATGGCAAGAAAGACCAAAGAAAGACTGGAAAATAAAGAGATTGAGCTATTTGATTTTCTGGACAGTGATCAGATAGTATTTGCAAGAAGCTGATGCCGATTTTTTCTTTATCTGTATATAGATCTTCACTATGGCAAAACTCCCTGATTTTTCCAACCACTCCCCAAATAGATTTTGCCTCACTGTTTACTTTGCTTATAAGCATGTATCCAAATTAACAATTTTCATGGACTACCACAGCTCTACCGTGTGCTAGGCACTTTCCATTAACTATATCTACTAAATAATTGTGTGGTTAAATGTTATCAGAACCATTTTATACATGATGGAATAGAGACTCAGACTGTTTAATAATTTTCTGAAAGTTGCACAACTGAGATATGGGAACAATAAAAAATGAGAACCCAGTTTCTTTTCTCCCAGGTTACTTTCATACATAAATCCCCCAAGACTTTGAGACCAGAGATACTTGTTATACCTCATTTATATTAATAAGTGTTCTATTGCTGCATAATAAATTACCACAATTTAGTGGCTTAAATACAGCTACTGTATGTATAGTCATATATATAGTGACTGTATTTAATATACATATTAATTACTTCATATTTTATTAATCTATTTTTGTGTCTCCATAGCCTTTATAATTTCCACTCTAGTGACTTTTCTATTTCTATTTTTCATCATTATAGGTAATTTAACCATGAAAATTTGGGGAATTTTGAATCTATTGAATTACAATATCAGAAAATGAGGAAGGATAGGAAAAAAGAAGATTTGGGGAGAGGAAATATTAATAAATAGTTGTTGGGTCAGGTTGACTTTACATTAGGAATCCAGTAGGAAGGTCCAGTGGGTTATTACATATTTGTGCCTGAAATTCAAAGGAGAAATTGCAACTAGGGCATGAGAAGGCTGGGCATGTGTATATACTAACCAGACTTAGAAAAGGCATTGAAGTTGTTGTGCACAGAATGAAATAGTGCACCCGAGGCAGTGTAGAACAGTGGTTAAGAATACGGGCTCTTAACCACTGTCTGCATTCAAATCCTGGCTTTGCCACTTCCTCATTGCGTGATATTTCCAAATCAATAAAGTTGTGGAAGTTGGAGAATAAAACACAAATGTGCTGACTTCCCTTGCTTTGAGTTCATGATCATAGCTCTTTTGGTGCTTCCCATTATGTTTACCTGGTCCCTTCATCCTGTCACCCTTCTGGATGACTACTTTATAGCTTATGGAAGGCATTTCATTTGCTTTTTCCATACTATGGGCTCTGAGTGATGGCCTTCCTGATTTATTCCTGGACCCCATCCCTCTAGATGACCATTTTTCAATAGTCTTCTCAAGTCTGAAACCTCTGAGTCTTCCTTCCCTACCTTTGCTCCTAGGTGCTGGTACTTGCTGTGTCCAATTCCTCTGCTCTTGAATCCATTTCAATAAGGCTTTTTCCCTTCAACCAGTCCATTAAAATTGCTCTAGCAGAGCTTACCAGGGACTTTCACTTTACTCAACTCAATAATCAATTATCAGACCTTGTTTTATTCTAACTTTCAGCAGGATTTGGTATAGTTGTTTATTTCTTCATTTCTAGATGCCAATCTGTTTCAGCTATCCTTCTACCTAACAGATTTTTCCTTTTCTTTCTTTTGCCATGATTTATCGTCTTTGTGACATTCAAATGGTGACTTGCCTTCAGCTCAGACCTCACACTTCTTACTTTCTCTAGATATACTTGTGAGCTTGGTAATTTTATCAATTTCCATGACTTCACGTGTACACCTTAATGATTCCCAAATTTATGTCTCCAGCCCATAACTTTTTACCTGAATTTCAAACCAGCATATATAACTGTTCATTTGGCATCCTCCCTTGATTGTCTGTAAGGAACCTCAGACTTCATACGTCCAAAATCAATTTTTTTATCATCTTTCCCCCATTCCAAAACTATTCCTCTAAAATTATTTTCATTTCACTGTCCACTTCATTCTCACATTTGCTCAATTGTCTTAGATAGGAAAATTGGGACTTCATCCAAACTCACAGAAAGGCAAGCAGAGTCAACAGATAACCATGGAGATAAACTAGTAGATGTGTAAACTCTGTTTTTCTCTTAGTGAGCTCAGAAGCAATTCCACAGCTAAAGCTAACATCAAGGAAAGGAGATGAGAGGCTAGAGGGTTGAAGAGAAAGGGGTGTTTGGGGAAGACTGAGTGGACTTTCTTTCATATCTCACATCTGACTGTAGCCCCAAATACATGAGGATTTAAATATTTCTTATTGGCTTCAATGTAACTACCCTAGTCTAAGCCATCAACATCTTTCTCTGGATTACTGCAATAGACTCTTTACTGATTTTCATGTTTACTTTCTTGCCACTTCCATATTCACATTTTTTTTAAAAATTCACCAGCAAAAGATATTCTTTAATATGTAAGTCAGATGATTCTACTCCACAAAAGCTTTCTATCTTAACCAAAATAAAGGCCAAAGTTAACACTGGCTTCCAAGGCCTTATATTTCCTGGATGTTTGAACCTCTTTAATTTATCTCCTACCAGTGTTCTCCTTGTTCCCTCTGCTCCAGGTACACTAAGCCTTGCCATGGTGGCCAAATACCGCAGACATAATCTGTACTTGCTGTTCCCTCTGCTTGGTATTCTCTTTCTTGAGATATCCATTTAGCTCATTCTGTCATTTCCTTTTGGTCTCTCTCAAAGTCCTTGAAAGAAGTCTTTACTGATCACCCTTTATAAATTGCAACATCTCCTTCTCCCCCACACCCAGCATGCCTAATCTTCATTCTCCTATTTATTTGTCTTCTTTTTACTTTCTGCAGCATGCATCACAACATCTGATACATTTTATCTTTACTTTTAAAAATCATTCATCTTCTCTACTAAGAAGCTCCATAAGGAAAGCATTTGTTACCTCCCTAGCCAGGATTTCGAAGGACATTTACTGTCACAAAACATTGAGGAATCCTGAGACTAGAGGGGAGAATACCAACAGGATAACTTTTCCGGTTCATGCCGCGGTTCTGCCACTTTCCAACTTTATGAGGGAGATAGGGGATGTTATTTCATCATTTTGATTCTCAATTTATTAACCTGGGATTGGTAAAAAAAAAAAAAATGATACCTAACTAAATGGAAGCAATGTATATAAAAATGTCTTGGAATGTATAAAATACCAGAGCATTACACAATGTAGATTCTTAAATTTATATTTTTAAACAGGATTTGCTTTTTTAAGGTGATGATGCTGCCTTTTATGAAGTGTGGTTCAATTACTCATTTCCCACACATACTGATTATCTCTATGTTGGTTTTAACCTATCAGTAGGTGAGTGACTGTCCAAATTAGGAAATTCTACTCCCATACCTCTATTATGCAATTGTAATATAAATCCATCAAATCACCATACACAGAATTTTGGCCAATAACTGACATTTGGCCAAATTTGCAGAGTCAGCTCATTCACTGTGACATAGCATTTTTTACATGATCAATTATGAAGGTTTATTCTCTGCTGCAAAGAATATTTGGCCTATAATTAGGGCAGAGAGGTTATCAATAAAATGTTTTTTTTGTCAAAAAAAATTCACGATACGTAATTAGAGATATGTATGTTTGGGCCTAAAACTGGAACAAATGGCCATCTACCCTATTTTTATAAAGGTAGATTGCTTTCTTATTTATCCACTTTCTTCCCAATCACAATGATATTGTATCTTCTCAAAACACACACAAACACATACACACACACACAGATGCACATGTATTCTTAGTAGGCTTATGGAAATGTGGCCCATAAGCAGACTAAAAAAAGAACATGTTGGTTCGTTTGCATGCACTAATCCCAATTACGGTGAATGGTGGAGCTAGGATACACTCTTGGATTTGCCATAGTTTGGAGGTATGGTTCAGTCTTCAGAAAACCGATATAAATTTATTTCATAAGCTTATTCTATGCAGACTGTACCAGGCATTTTTCTCCTATGTCTCACAATGTCAAAACCATCGCTGCCTGCTTCTGTGTATTTGCCATTTCATTAATGTTTACACCACTGCCAGCCCTTCCCCAGGACACCACTTCTCTTGTCTTTTCACATTCTTTAAGATGTGGGTTGTAATCAACCTTACCCAGGAAGATTTTCTAGCTTTGGACAGGTAAAGAATTTCTCTCTCTTCTCAGAAGGGAGTGTTGTACTTAGATATCCCATAGCTCAGGATGTATTTCAAGTTCGCTGGCAAACTTTCCTATGTGATAATGACTGAGACCATCTTTTTTCTCCTGAATTCTGCACAGTAAATATTTGACTGAATGATTGATTTACTAACAATACGGAACCTAATATTGAATCCAGTTTTAGGGTTCTAAATCTATTGGTTTTACTGGATATTTTGTAACTAGCTTTTCAAAAGAGTATTTCCATGTCTTATTTAGAGTCTGCCAATTTCTTTTTATAAGTAATTAATTCTTTTCACACTTGGCACCGCAACTATAGATTTAGTAGAAAAATTGAATTTTTAAATTATATTTAAAGGTACAGATTTATTTTTAGGTCTAATAATTTATAAATAAAACCAATATTGTTTAAATGGGCTGATAAACATAAAGCCAATTCAATACCACATAGACTTTCATGCAATGGCAGAAAGCTATTTGGGTAGACTGTAATAGATTATGGTCCTGAAAGTGTCATCTCTGCCTAAAGCCTGCATTTCAAAATGATCTACAATTGTCGTTTACACAAGGATTTTTCAGAAAGATGCTCTCAAATTTGCATAAAATTTGTATGTTTTTAGTGGCTCTGAAATCTTGCTTTAGACGTTGTCCTCATTAAAGTTTTATCACTGCTCTTCTCAAGGTCATTTGTTCATTTGTCTTTTTTTTTTCTTTTTCTAATCTATTAAAAATAACTGGTATAAAGACACTAAACAGTGAGTCTCAACTTTTAACTTATTGTCTATACCAGTTGAGGTACCATCAAGAGTAGTGACTTGCTATCAAAAGAGAGAGAGAGAAAGAGAGAGAGAAACAGAGAGAGAAAAACAGAAAGAAAAATCGAGACAAAGACTCTGTCAAAGGTGTGTAAAATTTGAGTGAACTCTAATCCAAGGGGTATTTGGGAGTCTATAATATCTACTTGTTTCTTCAATTCCTGAATTTAATCCAATCTATGAATGCCTGATAGCTTGGCCTTGTTAATAGAAAATAATCTTGGTATGGAGATCAATTAAATTCTTCCAATTGTTGTATTATGAATTCTACTAGTGTATAAAATATTGGGCTCTGGTCCTTGGTTTTGTTATTTATATTCCTCTTCCACATTTTTACAGAGTGCCTGGATTGTACCTGATAACTATTTGCTGGTGAATGAATGAATGAGAATGTCATTTGGAGGATGATTGGTTTTGTGAATGAGGCATATCAGAAGGAGCTGGGACTCACATATCTTAGGTTCAAATAGCAACTCTACCACTTAATAGCCATTGCATTCAGCAAATTATTTTAGTCTGAAACTCATTGCTTAAGTCAAGCAAACTTTCCTGAGTGGGAAACTACATTTATATGTGGCTATGTATTTGTTCATTCTCTACATCCATTCTTCTACTAACTAGTGTCCTATGCTTCCCTGGGATATTATACTGCCTTCTGTAAAATGATCTGGTATGTTTTCATGCCTACAGAGAAAGATGAAGCTTCCATTTCACACTTACTGAACACCTTTGCCTTGAAAAGTTGTCTTTATTCTACTACAGCCCCACTGCTAGACAGCTCAGTGGAAAAGAAAACAATTGAAGTGAAAATTAACTGCAAAAAGAATCTTGCAATGTTTCTCAAACAATATTGGTTTTAGGAAGGACAATGGATAAACTGTGGCTGATATGCCATTCCCACCAAGTCATCTTCTGGTCATTAACAGCTTTCACACTAAAAGTTCGTGCTTATTTTTAAAAGCCTTTTCTAATGACATACTTTTAATAGTTTGGTTTATAAAATTGCAAAATTTTGGGTCTATATTTTTAAAAAATAATGGTTCAGAGTGATTGAGGCAATGATTGAAACTATGAAGGGACTGAAGGAAAAAGGGTTGAAGGATTGGAGTGGGTCAGAGCCCCAAGAAGAGAGGATGGGAAAGAGAACAAACATTACTCTTCCTTCTCACATGGAGTTTTTTGTTCTTGACCTTCTTTGCTTATACATTACATTTATTACACAAGGCTCTATTTTTTTCAAAGACAGAAACTTTGAGACTGTTTGAGGCTCTGAAAAGCAGGATTGGGTTTTCTGATGGAGAGGTCATTGTGGGTCACAGCATTGTAGTAGGGTGGAAGGCGTCTGATAGAGCTATAACAGCAAGCACCAGCTACTTGAAACATTGCTGGGGCTTCACCCGGTGCACCTGACTCCTATTCTGTGGGTGCCCCTAACTCAGTAACTGAACAGAGCATGGAGCCTGACCTGTTCTTCCTTAAGTCAGCTAACCTCTCTGAACTGTAAATGAAACATCCAGCTATGACAATTGTCCAACTGTGAGGATTAGTGACATGGAGTTGGCAAAGCCTCCTTGAGCCCTTTGAAATTAACATGCAGATATGAGGTATCTGAAACTGACAGAAGTGCTATATTTTGCCCTAGGAATTTAAAGTTCTTCCTGAAGCCAGTGATATGACACATTTCTTGTAGCAATCTGCTTATGATTCAAATTCAGAGGTGTGAATTTTTTCTGATTCCTAATACATAATGTGCAGATGGGGGAGTAGGAAGAGATGCTTAAGGAGTTTTTTCTTCCCTTCATAAAGTTATATTTGTTTACTATGGATGCCTAGATCATATAGTTAGTGAGATACTGTTTTACTGGAGGAGGACCAAAAAAAATCCTTGTTTGATATTTAACTTTGTTATTTCAGATGCAATGTAATTGAGCACAGCTGAACAATTAACTGGCCCTATCGATCTAAAACTATGGCTCAAGTCAAAATAAAATAGCTGGTCACAGGCTTTTATCCTTAGGCTTATATTTTGGAAAAATGCTTCTAAGATTTCACATGCTTCTTTTTCCTCTTAAGGTATTTAATGGGATAGGTTTTAAAACTCATTTTTTTCCTTTAGTTCCTCCTTCCATCTGATCCTCCCCAATTTTTGGTTTGGTTTCAGCTGACTAACTTGTAAGCCAGTAATAAACCACAGCTGGAAATTCCTAACTTTGTGCAAAGGTCCAGGGGCTGACAATGTGATTAACAATCTGTGACTGTTTAGATGTTGATATATCTTTAAAATGTTTCATATATATTGTATAAGTGATGTTTGATGGTCATCACTGAATATGAGTAATAATAGCGTTTGGATTTTTGTATGTGCATCATTTATTGCAGAAAATACTAAATCTCCTTAAGACTGACATTTTTGTGAGGCAGCATGGAATCAGCTGCACATTCATCATGTCAAACACCTCACCATTTGCCTTTTGTCTTCTTTACTTTGCTCTTTTTAATCTGGCATGATTTCTTTAAGTAGTCTTGCAAAGAGGGGGACAAAAAGCTTTATTCTCATTTAGTTTGTTATTTTATCTGATAGTTCCCATTGTGGAAACCATAATGTATTTGAGTCTTAGGAGATGAGAAATAAAATTCCTCATGGCTAAGAACCAAAAATTTTACCCAATAAATTTCCTTACTTTTGATAAACAAAAGGTTTTGCAACAACTTCGATAATAAAAATATTTTTAAAAATTCTTTTTTCATCTTTATGGAAGGCTGATTTTCATTGCTAAATTAAACAGAAATTTCAGGCATCACAGAATGAATGGTCATAATGGGCACCATTCCTATGTTGTTGAATGTCACAGAATAAAGGCATTTTAGGGAAATTTTTAGTCCTATTGATTTTCGTGATGGTTCCGGTGGGAGGCGTAAGGAGGTTTTAAATCCATTGTCATGTGTGAGCTGTATTTCAGTATAGGACAGAAACGTTTTGAAATGCCATAGCTATTAACCAATATGATTATGTAAAATCCAAAGTATAGACTCTACATTAAAACTACCTGTCAGTATTACAAGCAATTGTCATCACAAATTTGTCATGAAACAAAGATTAGAAAACATCTGTATATGGTATTTAGTGTTGCTTAGTCTGAGATTACAGATTTCATTTGGTTGGAAAGTTATGCCTGTGTGGCTACAGGGGGAGCAAGATAAGCCCAGTGTCAACATGGTAGCTTCTGTACAGAGAGAAAATATTTTATTTTAAAAGATACATAAATCTTTAAAATACAGGATTTCTTTGAAGGCAAATTGCCACATTATTTGTTAATAGATTTCTGAAATCTATCAGGGTCAATGAAGGAAAAAGTGCTAGAGTAGCAGTATCAGTGCTTCAGCAAAGAGGGCTATATATGTTGGAGATGCTGCATATTTGAGGGATCTAAGTAAATTTTAACACTACTTACTTGTTAAGATTTCCACAAAATATTGACTTCTATGATGATTTCAAAACTACAACTATTTATTTTCTCCAATTTAAATATGATATAATTTTTCCTTTTTATTTGCCTTAATAATTCACATAGAGCTAAATTAATCAACATGTCCAGAATAGTTATTAAAGAAAATAGCCTCTTATATAAGGCTTTGATTTTTCCTAAGACTTCTGGAAGTCTGAATTTTTAGTCCTAAATATTACAAGATAAACCTTAAGTCTACATATCCTATGATCCTATTAATGACATGAAATGTAAGAGAAAAAAAAACCAGATTTCTCCTTGGTGTAGAACCGTATTTGCTGCCATTGCATCATAAAACAAATTTCTAGAATGTTCTGGTATGGCACCAGAAAGGTTCCCATTTTAGATGTTTATTCAGGGTCTTGCTAAATCCTTCAAGGAAACTGGTATCACTAATTATGTTATATTGGTGGCTTGCAGAGGTATAATCTTATTTTTCATTTTAATGTATTTTATATTATATAAATATATTACTTTTGAAGCCATTGTTAGCAGAAATTAACTGAAGTCTAAATATATCTGGCTATGAAGAACTGGGTCTCTTTATATATCTCTAGGCTTTGCTATGGACTTTTACTTGACACTGGAAAAGATGGACAGCCTTTTGGTGCTTCTCTGTGGGGTTTTCCTGCATATAAAATGAAGAGAACAGCTACCATGCACTCATTCCAAATTGGAGTGATTCATAAGAATCACACATGTGAAGACCTTGTACAGTACAGAAAAGTGTTAGCTTAGCCAAGGCTAATATGAGAATGAAGGTCAATGTTCACATCTACCTCCCTAAAAGCCGCCTGCTCTGTTTGCATATGTATTAAATTCCCTATCACTTTATATCATCTCCTACTCTTACTAGGGAACCACATTTGTTCACTGGAGATTTTAAAATAAAAAAAAATTTATAAAATTATTTTACAACAAAAACTAGATAAGGATGTGACTATGAAATATATATTTAAACAAAGACTATTCAGAGGAAATGTTAATGATAGTTTTTTTTTTATTAACAACTATGATATCATTAAAGAACAAGACTTCTAATTCCCCAAGAATGAGGTTTATTTCCCTCTCCAAGAAAAACTGTTGGCATGTCTCTTTTGTTTTCGGGCATAATTTAGTTTTATTTTCAATAGTAGCAATTTCTAGTCAGAAGGAAATCACTATATTCTTGGAAATGGTTTATAAATCCATCATCTCTAGTGGTCTGTCTTGATGTAGAAACACAGGGAATTGCCTTGGTCAATGGACATATTTTGCTTACTAAAAATTTTTGCCAAGTCTAGTGAAATTTGAGGGTATAGAAATCTAATGAAAAGCCTACACCTAATATTTTTCAGCTAAAGTATAAGCAAAGGGAATTTGTACTTTTCTCGTTTGGGGAGGTTTCTGAAAGGTGAGAGTCCCACTTTGAACATACAATCAAAGATGAGATGAAGCAAACATTTAGTTGCCATAAATGATACTAATGAGACTTGCTTAATTTTGGCCCCCTGAAGACACTCAATTTTATTTTATAAAGGTCATTTGTATAAAGTAATATATTTTTCAGGGTAGAATAATTAGAAAATACACACAAAATGGAAACACAAAAATTAGAATTCTTCATAATCCCACTCAGAGATTACCACTGCTGACATTTTGGTGATCATACTTCTGGTCTTTGATATATATGTCTATATTATAGGCATTCATGAGTTGAATTAATATAGTATGCATAACTATGTTTTCTTTTTTTTTTTCAGAGATGGGATCTAGCTCTATCACGCAGTATATTTTCTATCTTTTAATTACCTTTTTCATAAGATGAGCTTTCTCTTGCTATTTTAGTATTTAGGAACACTTCTTTTTTAATGGATACATAGTACTGCATCACATGGCTCCTCAATTCTGAGGAATACTTATTATTGCAACTCCTTAAATGCCAACCAGGCTGACCAAATATGATTGCAAGCTTAGAATGCTACCAAATTCTTACATCCTGAACTATAATTAACATAGTACTCCACTGACACTGATATGTTGCATATTTTTGAAAAAGACAAGACCGTTGTTTCAGTTACCTCACCTACAAAATGAAGAGCACATTTCCCATTTGACCTCATACAAATATTTTGCGGGTAAATGAGACGTAAAATATTCTAAAAACAAGGTATAAAGGTACACACAGATGCAAAATAGTTCTTTTCTGTGCTGAGTTGTGATGGATTTAGATTACATATTTCTCCTTTCCTGAGATCATCTCTAAAGTGCGGTGGGTGTATGAATCGAGTGGGTGCACTATTGTGTTGCAACTGCTTGATCTAGTCAGCACCTTGGATAGGTCCTGCAGAAATCCGCGGGTGTTAAATCTAAAGGTAAATAGGAGTTAAATCCTATTGAGTGGTTATAAATTGGATTTCTCTCCACCTTTAGGTTAAATTAATTTACAGAAAATATAAAACATGTAAACACAAAATCACAGGTATATAAATATGAAAGTTAAGACTAAGAACTGCATAATATAAGAATAATTCTCCCCAGTGAAGAATAAATGTCTTATATAAATTATTATTATGTTGCTTTTAAGTAATAATATAAAATAGACACAGATATTGTGACAGATACTGTCATTTTTATTTTTTCTGGCCAATTTTGTTTGTAGCAACAATATTCTCAATTCCAAGGGATAAATCATGATTTGCCAAAGCCCGTAATGTTCTTCCTGTTCCCCTGTGCCAGATACATACTTTCCTGGCTTTCTTTAGAGCTGATTTTTGTAAAGAAGATAAGCTATGTCTTTATGGACATTATTAAGCCTACATCCTGGCTTCTTGTTGCTATAATAATTAAATGTCTTTATTACTTAATCTTCTGTTCATCCATTATTCAGCTTCTTATTGTTGAAGGGAATCTTAAATTATGTATAATACAAATATAAATAAAGTACACCTCAATGGTAACTTCATCTTCTTTATTTTAAAATTTCTACCTCCTCAAACAATGCTTTTCACATGGTGGGTGCTAAAAAATATATGTTCAATAAAATAGACACAAAATACATACAAAGACTTTAGGACTTTGCAAAATGTGGAGAAATTTACTTAAACTAGACAATGAACAATATGAAGGCAGGGATTTTATCTATTTTATATTTACCAGTCTTCTCTGAGCACCTAGCACAATATGTGGCTATGGCAGGTTCTCATTAAGTATATTTGAATTAACAAATTAAGTAATAAAGTAAAACATTAAATCATGTGATTACCACAATAACCCTACAAAGTGTATCTGGTGAGTATTAATATTTACTATTTACAGATGAGAAAACTAATGGCCAAATTATTTTAAATGGCTAAATTATTCACTCAAGGTCATATTATTGGTGAATAGAAGAGAAGCTAAAGCCCGGATCTCCTCATCCCCACTGTGGCTCATGCTCTGCACATTGTCATAGTAGCATCTTGTTCATTTAAAAGGATGATTCAATATATAATAATTTGTTTGTAGCCTCGCAGTCTTTAGCCCCAAGTGCTTCTGTATATATTATAAGAAGTATAGTAATCAGAATGTTTTGACTTCAGTTTCAGATAGCACTTCAGGCTTGACAACTACCAGAGAAGGAAATAGAATGTCTCTTCTTTTTTTTCTCTTTTTGGAGTGAGAAAAACCTACCCAGAATTCTCTAGTAGACTACCTCTCAAGTCCCATTGGCCAAGTTACCACCACTTGCCTGTTTCTAATCTCTGAGTATGAAAATGTGATTGTTATTGTTTACAGTGAAATGTTGAAGAATTGATCATAATGACTGGCATTTAGGGGTAATGCACTATTATAACATCACATGCTAATATTGTGTTATATAAGATCACCTGGGAAGAAGTAAATATGTATGTATTTTTCTTTAAAAAATCTATTTTGATTCTTGGATCTAAACTGAGGCAAATTAAACAAACCCAATTATGGAAGTATAATAAAGAGGCTAACTTTGTAATGTTTAACTTCTAACAGCTTTTAAACATCATCCTTTCCGAAAAGGAAAGGATGCCCCTCTTCCCTTAAAACTGGGTAAATAGATAAGAAAGCCTGGGTGCTTCCTCCTTTGGTGCTAGTGGCAAGTTCAAACCATGAAAACCCCTGTCCATTTGCAGAAGCCCACATCTTGGCCTCCCCCACTAACCACTGTTAAAAAAATCCAAAGTCAGTCACCTTTTTCTGCTTTCTCAAGTCATTTTAAGACTATCTGGGGAGGCATGCCCTTCTGTCCCCAGAAAATCTCATTATGTAAGTAGTAAAACTTTTCCCGTCCTCTTGGTGTGTGTGTGATGTCATTAGTGTTAACATCTGAACCAAGTTTTGGACGGGGATCTATCCTGTCTTAACAGGGTGATCACAATAGGATATAACAGGCCTAAGCCACATAAAACGCCCTATTTGGTAGAGTGAAAATGTGATGAAAAACCCAGAAAGAGAAAGAAACATAACAGAAAAATAAATGGGAGAGCAACTCTGCTTTAATATGAGAAACCCACCTACTTTATGACACTCCGAATGAGCAAGGGTCAGAAATGACCCTTAAAATAGGTACAATATTTAAGATTCTTGGTGATATAAAATAGCGATGTAGGTATAGAGTCTGTCCTCAACGAGTTATTTATTTATTTATTGATTGATTGATTGACAGAGTCTCACTTTGTTGCCCGGGCCAGAGTGCCGTGGCTCCAGCTTACCTCACAGCAACCTCAAACTCCTGGGCTCAAGCAATCCTACTGCCTCAGCCTCCCGAGTATCTGGGACTACAGACATGCGCCACCATGCCCGGCTAATTTTTTCTATATATGTATTTTTAGTTGTCCTGATAATTTCTTTCTATTTTTAGTAGAGGCGGGGTCTCGCTCTTGCTCAGGTTGGTCTCGAACTCCTGACCTTGAGAGATCCTCCCGCCTCAGCCTCCCAGAGTGCTATGAGCACTCGGTCTGGCACAAGCCACCACACTCGGCCCTGAGCTTGTATTTTAATGGAGAGGAAGCCCAGCTAAACGGCAGTTATTATATACTATAAGACTCAATATCTTGAAGCACAAAATGCTCGGGACCACATTGGAAGGGCATTTCGTCAAGTCCGTAAATACTCCACCTACCCCTGATCTTTTCAGTCTCTTAACACCTACACAATAGTTTTGTCATAACATATGATTTAGCATTTAATAATATTTTTTTGTGTTGTTCAATGTTGTTTCAGAAATAGAAGACGGACAAATTTTATTTACTAGATTTCCCCTGGAGAAGAAAATTGTGTTTTTTTTAAAGAAATATTTTGATAAGCAATCTAGAGCAGAGGTTGAAATTTGATGACATGTGTGTCTAACTGAATTGTTTTGATTAGGAAATTAAGAATTCATCTCATTCATAAAAAAATAAGGAGGGAGGAGATAGAGAAAGAAAAGACAGAGACAATGTAAGAGACAATTCGAGGCAATGGGAATTTGTGTGGTGTGTGTTGTGACCTCTCTTTGTCACTCTCTGAATCGTCAGCCTTGTAGCTGAACTATCAATATTTATGATGAAATTACAAATAGTTACTGTGTGCGTGTGCTAGAGAGAGAGAAAGAGAGATACCAGTGAAGGAGATATGCTTTGTCTCCGACACTGGGTGAAACAGAGATAACATAAATAAAGGAGTCGGTGACATCTGGAGACCTCAGGCATCATCTATATGAAATATGAATTAGGGCTGATACTCCAAGTAGATTATAAGCTTTCTTAAGTGAGGAGTTGTGACTCATTTTTGTGCACATAATATGGAGGGGGAAAAGGCATCTAATTTTTCAAGAAATCCTGTAGTTTCTGGCAAATCAAAATTAATGTTTGGGGCTGGAGTTGGATGTGGTAGAAGGTGACAGAGTCAGAAGGGGATGGCATTTGTAGGAGTGATTGCACATCCATTAAATAACCAGCCAGCTATGAATGTTGCTTCTTGCTGAGGATTTCCATTGAATCAGCAGCCTAGCCATTCTGCCTTTCTGATATTCAGAATGATGTTCAGCTCCAGACCTGCTGAATGTGATTAAACAACGTGAGTAACAGCATGCCTCAGGAGAACAGTGTGTGGTCGTCTGTGCTGTATGGTTGGAGGGATTGGCTCTGTGCCGCCTGTCAAAATGCATAACCTTATGGGCCAGAAAGGTCACAGACATTTCCTGTGTGAATACAGCAAAGCTACTGAATGAATTCTTGACCAGAAAATGTCCTTGGCTAATATACACCAGGGGGGAAACAAACCCCATGTTATAATAGGATTTACTTCCAGTGACTTCGGGCTTCAAGGAGAAATGGTTGATCAACTCTGACAAAAATGTAATGCAAAAGAAGCTGCCACGCATACTCATCATATTAATACTCACCGATAATCATGAGTAATTGCTTTGCAATTATATTCCAAAAGCCCTCCAAACTGCAATTTTCTTTTCTTTACCTTTTTTTTTTTTTTTTTTGCTATTGAGCTTTTCATGACATTTACCATTGAAATCCCATGGGCAGCCAACTCTCTTATGTTTACCAAAAATTTTAATTCAAGCTTGAACTATGGTAATATTTCAACAGTCTGATTTCAGACTCTCTCGAAACTGTAGATTTCCTGGTTCATCTACAAACTTTGTTACTTATTTATTTTTAAAATGTTTTTATTCTTAACATTCCTAAACTAGAGACGAACTGTCTACAAATCAGAGTCTATGGAAGTGAGGGCCTGCTGCCTGCATTTATAAATGCATTACAAATGATTTTGATAATCAATTAGTTTCTGAATCTTTGTTCAAAGCAGATAACATGGTCTCTACCACTCCAGGTTACTGAATTTAAAAGTCTAGGGCAGGACCCTAAAATCTCCATTTGTAACAGGAATTCTTGTAGATTCTATCAACTATCCTTGAAATTAGCCAAGTGAAAGACATAAAAACACCAAATTGTCCCTAACTGGTTTTACATAATGATAGCCCAATAGCTTAACATTTCCCCTGATAATAGTCGTTTTGGCACTAGTTGAACAAACCCTTAGAGTCTCACTTTCATACATTTGTGTATAGTGAAAGCCAAATAGAAAATAAAAGAGACATTAAAGTTATTGTAAAACTTGTTTTATAAGTTCACCAGGGGAACTAGTAGAATATTTGCAAACAGTAGGGAGTGTGAACTGAAAGGAATTTAGAAATTAACCAGGGTGTTATTTGCTATACCTTAATATGAAAAAATAATAAACCACGTCGCCCTAAATAAAACTGTCATTAAGGGCCTTCATTATGACAGGTAATAACAGATCATTCTCAGGAGATAGATCCTTCTAGCAATCGCCTGACTGAAGATTTGGGGAATAGCTGAGAAAGCATCTCTGAAGCTGTGAAATGTACACGACACCCTTGACAGGAGCTCATGTTTTGGGGGATGATGACTATTGAAAAGCTCTGACTCTAGAGGAGACTTGGGAATACCACTGACAGACCAGAAAATTCTGCCAAATATCATTAGAGGGCATAATAACTATGAGTTGGTCATTTAAGAGAAAGAGATAAACAAATATTTTAAATTCTTTATAGAGCCTGGGATTTTACAATAAAAAAAAATTCTATGGTTCCTGTGGAAGAAACATCTATATTATGAAAAAGTAGAAATAGATATATTCATTTATTTAAATAAACTTTCTGATAGCAAGACCTGAGCATGGGTTTTGGGGGCAACTGATTTTTATGCCTATGAAAATGGGTCGTATGATGACTAAAAATATTGGTTTGCCTAGGCCTGAAAGTTTCTCCAGATTGAGGAGTTTCCTGGGACATGGAGCTATCAGTGCTAAAACAGGCCAAGTCCCAGGCAAACTGGGAAGAGCTCTTCACCCTAGCTGGTTGCCTCCACACTATCTACCCCATCCTGGTTGGATAATGATTGGTCTCGTCCTGACACCCTCACCACAGGGATTGGTTCAGGCAGGGTATATAATCTAAATACTTTTGATGAGTGTGAAGCCCAGGAAGTTTTGCTTGATAGTTTGAAGAAGAAAAGCCCTCCCTTTCAGGGTAGCCTTGTGTTCATATTATAAAAATATTAAATAAAACTATTACAGTCATTTTTGCTACAATGAAGAAAGAAAATCCCAGGGTGAAACAGAGGAATGGAAGAGGGTAGAGTTCTAAAAACAACAGAGAGGAATTGGAATCTTGATGGCAATGCTGCCCTCTCTGTCAGACGCTGTCTGAAACCTACCCAGGACTATTTAATCAGTACTTGGGTAAATACAACGTCTCATGGCAAAATGAATGTAAGTCAGAGAATTGGAAGGCTTGACTTTGTAATACTGGGTAAACCATTGAACCTTGCTTTGTCTCTGAGATCTTACCTATAAAATGGACATGGTAATTCCTCTTCTATTTGACATATGGGCTGCCAATCAATCTATTAATTTTTTTTCTTTCTTTTTTTTTTTTTTTGGAGACAGAGTCTCACTCTCTTGCCTGGGGCGAGTGCCGTGGCGTCAGCCTAGCTCACAGCAACCCCAAACTCCTGGTCTTAAGCAATCCTACTGTCTTAGCCTCCCAAGTAGCTGGGACTACAGGCATGAACCACCATGCCCAGCTAATTTTTTCTATATATATTTTTAGCTGTCCAATTAATTTCTTTCTATTTTTCGTAGAGACGGGG
>CAUYSK010115676.1:0-60588 GCA_963575035.1 Avahi laniger
TTTTTTTTCAGAGTAAATAATCAGTAGTAGGATTGCTGGATCAAATGATAGGCCTACGTTTAGTTCTTTGAGGATTCTCCATACTCTTTTCCATAGTGGTTGCACTTGTTTGCAGTCCCACCAACAGCATATCAGTGTTCCTTTGTCTTTGCATCCACACCAACATCTATCGTTTTGGGACTTTTTGATGAAAGCCATTCTCATTGGGGTTAGGCTCATCTCATTGTGGTTTCGCTTTTCATTTCTCTGATGATTAGTGACATTGAGCATTTTTTCATATGTTTATTGGCCATTAGTCTTCTTTTGAAATGTTTCTGTTCATGTCTTTTGCCAACTTTTTAATGGGGTTGTTTGATATTTCCTTGCTGGTTTGTATAAGTTCTTTGTAGATTCCAGTTATTAGACCTTTATTGGATGTATAATATGAGAATATTTTCTCCCATTCTGCAAGTTGTCTATTTTCTTTGTTGATTGTTTCCTTGGCCGTGCAGAAACTTTTTAATTTAATCAGGTCCCAGTTATTTATTTTTGTTGTTGCTGTGAATTCCTTTGGGGTCTTCTTCATAAATTCTTCGCCTAGGACAATATCCAGAAGTGTTTTTCCAACATTTTCTTCTGGAATTCTTATAGTTTCATGGGATTTAACAGACTTAAATTTAAGTCTTTTATCCATCTTGAATGAATTTTTGTGAGTGGTGAGAGGTGTGGATCCTGTTTCAATCTTCTACATGTGGCTATCCAATTTTCCCAGCACCATTTATTGAGTAGGGGACTTTGATTCGAGCAGTACAAAAGCATTCCATTTAACCAAAACATTTGTAACTCCATAGTATTCTGAAATTTAAAAAATGGAAAAAAAATAAATACAATCAAAATGTTAAAAAAAAATTCCTTTGCCAAGGTAGGTAGCTGCCTACTTTCTAATATAACTTTGTGTTGTTCAATTTACTTACAGTTGAAAGTAGTTAAAATTAATTTTATATTTTAAACAAAATACTTGTCATAATCACTCAAAGCACAATTTACTTATATGTGTCATGTTAAGTGTTATCAAAAAAATGAAAACAAAAATACATCTATTCACTTTAATATCTTAAGTTAGGCATTGACTTTAAAAATTTTAAAGTAATGTTCCTCAAGTCGCTTTATGTATAATTTTATATGTTGGGTGATTCATATTGCACACAGTTCAGAGTATTATTATGAAAGAAGAATCAATGCCACTCTAAATACCTATATAGTGTTACTTCAAATAACAGTTTTTGAAGAAAATATCTTTCTTGGACATGAAGATCCTAATAAAATCCATTACTAGTAAAAAATTAAATTATATTAAAAAATAAAATGAAATAAGCTTCAAGAAATCATTACTAAATTATTTACTTTAAGGCACAAAGGAAAAATGTTTATAAGTACGCATTTCCTAAGAAAAGAATCAATAGCATGTTATTCCTCAATAATCTCTGTGCTCTTCTGTACTTACTTCTTTAAATATAGAAGCACAATTTTTCAGCTAAGAGTACTGCCACCTATTTCAATTAATAAGATATGAGCATGATATTATTGTCTTATTTCTTCAAATTAGTAAGGTGAGTTATAATTAAAAATTCTTTAATCATAAATTTAAATGTTCATGTTTCATGTGAAATGTATTTCAGTTCATATATGTCTATTATATATGTCATATGTTACACCTGTATGTAATGTACTTACAAACACACGTGCATGCATATGCACATACATAACACATAGATTCTCTCTACAAAAAGCAAAAGTATTTAAAGTGAATATTACCACTTAAAAATGTAAAGTTACTTAACACTAAAAAAATTAACATAAACAGTATTTAACTGAAAGCAGCCTTAGATAAATAAAGAAATAAATAGGTAAGAATGTAATTTCATTTGAATAGAATAACCACAGCAAAGAACGTTAACAATATAGCTCATTAATTGTTCTTTCAAACACAGGGAGATATAAGACAGGGATTTAAATCTTTAAAGTTAGCTTAGGAAGAAAACTAGCTGTTCCTCAAGGATTTATTGAATGATGAGTGTGCAGATTTCTGTTTTTGCAACCACATCCCAAATGCTGATGTATGTCAACAAACAAGTAAAACAGATGTTATCCAAGTCGCCTAAGGAGCCAAGAACAGATGGGCTGGATGTTTTGTGTGAGAGCAAAAATGCACCTGGGCTGTGATTTCACAGAGTGGATACCATTGAAAAAACCTATTTTACAGTAGGACAAAAATTATTTTAAATATATATGTAAATATAAATTTTTTAAAGTAGAAAGTTTAGAGCTGACAAAGTTGTTTAGCAATGGTCAAAAAGAAAGAACTAGTGCACTTTGCAAAATCTGAAGTAATGGAGGGATAAACACCTACTGATGAGACTATATGAAATCAATGTTAGGTATTTGTAAAATAGTGAATAAATTATTATCTGTTGTTCATTATTAAACATATTTTGCTGACAAATATCCTACTATGAAAAAAGAAATTGTAATGACCAAAACCCCTAACTATTCTATATCTGTCTCAACCTATGTGATGCCTCAAAGCTAATTCATGCTTAAAAAACAAAACAACTTTGAAATATTGTATCTTTCTGAAAACTCTAAACAGTGTGAAAATTATGTACACATGCACATACATGGAGATATTTCTTTCTTAGAAACAACCCAGCAGAATAGAATTTTAAACATAGTATTATTCATTTTCAGCATATTCATATAGTAAGATACAAATAAATTAGGAATCAAGGAAAGAAAACTGTATTTTTTTAATCTATACTGTTTATCACTAATGTAACATTTTGCTGTTGACCAGAGATTTCCATATCCCCTCCTGTTTCATACACCAACAGTCCTTGAGATAACTTCTATCACCTGATAGAATTTATCTGCTTAGCAGAATCGCCTTTGTTGATCAGGTCTTTACTTCTCTTACTTTCTCCTGGCTTATTGCCACCTCCTTTTCCCTTTCTGTAGCCCAGGATTATATGAAATCTTCCAAATCTCACTGTGTGTGAGAAGGTATTCATTTCTCTTTCCTTTGCTACCCCGTGCACACAATAAATCTACATACCTTTTCTCTTTTAACCTTCCTACTCTCAGTTTATTTCTTAGACTGAATTACTGAACCTTTGGATGCAAAGGGAAAGTCTTCTCTCTCTCCTATACTGTTTCTTGCTTCCAGTGAGACATCTGTCTCAGGTTGGCACAATTCAAGAAGCTATGAGTTTTTGGCAGACTATCTCCAAGTACTGAGATTTCCGTTTCATTGGGAACTTCAGGATTAAAGAGCTTCTCTCTCTAAATAATCTGGGTATGATCTACTTTTCTTCTACAAAAAACCTACAAACAATAATTCTATCACTTTCCACATTCTACCCCCAAAGTCATCAAGCTTTCCACGTCATTATCAGTGATCCTTATTCCTATAATACTCTAAAAATGTCCTGAAATGTCATATCTCACATTCTTCCCTATTGTCACACTCCCAGATAAGTGTCCTTTGGATACTGGGACCCATCACCAACACACCCCCCATATCATCATTCTGTCGTTTCAGTATCGTAGTCACTTTCTTTCTCTAGTTCAAATCTGGGAGTCTGCTGATGATATGGACAAGTAAGCTCCTACTGGCCCCTGAGTCCCCTTGCTCACACATGATAACTAAAAAGTCTGAACTAAAACCAGGAAATCACTCATGGGAATGCACTGGAGGCATGAAAAGCAAAAGAAGAAAATTCTGGGAGAGATAATGGAGCCTGGAGAGAAAGAAACAGCATTATGTAAGTTATTCATTTTTTAAGGCTTTAGCATGAGGATAGGATAAAGTCCTGCCAGTAGAATGGACAGAAAAAACTGACAGAAAACCCAAGGTCTGGCCAGATGAACAAGCAGATCAACCTGGAAACAACCACAAGTCCCCAGAATGAGAGGAGGGAATCCTAGAAAGGGTGGGAGGCCCGGCTTCTATGAATAAGCCCAATTCTCTGGCTGAGCACAGACCTATGCACTCCAAAGGTAGACTGAGATTTGATGAACTAAATTGAGACAATGTGAATCAGGAGGAGAAACTATATTCAGCTACAAATAGTGATTGAGATTGAGAATTGTATGTCTAAATCACACAAATCCAACTTTTCTCAAATATATTGTCAGTGCATAAGCAGTTTATAATGTTCATGTATGTATTTTCTGTTCTTCATATATGCATATAGTGTTTCTCATTAATAGGCTTTGAATTATTTTTATGTGATTGATAATTTTATATAGTATATTTTCATGTGAATTTTTACATGTTAGTCAGGAAATCATAAAGTATACTGTGTTCAGAATATGTATACATTTTGAAATCATAGAAATTAAATTTCACAAGATGCATACCTCTCATTGGGCAATTAATTAAGACTGTATGTATGGAAAAATATTAACAACTAACAGCTAAATAAATAGCCAAAAATATGAGGAGAAAGAAGAAGACAAAGACACGTATTTAAAATACCATTATGCACAGTTATAAAAATAAAATCAAAAGCATCCTAATTTGGGGGGATACGAGAGAAATACATAAATGTATAATTGATATTTATACAGTTAATTTGATATCAATGATCTGGACCATCCTCTCAAACTATCTACAAAAATATGTTATACAAGATAACATTGAAGTCATTTAATATTTCTATAGGTAAATCTGGAATTATATAATAAGAAAGATACAGGATACACATATAGGCTACACACAAACAAAAACTATGCATATACGTGCCAACATATTTACAGGTTTCTGGTTCCATAAAAGCTTGTTAAATAACAAAATCAAGTATCACTGTATACCTCTTGCTTCCAATTAATCCATTTTTCAGTTTTTGTAAATTTAATATATTCTTGTTAAGGATAAAACTTTGTAATTCTGTCAAGGATTGGTGTTAACCTATAAATTCACTCAGAGGACCCTCACTTACTTTTGGAACAAAAATTTTAATGTTCAATGTGGTGAAACTTGATAGTGAAATTTTATTATATGATGTCTACATAAAAATTTGATTTTGTCAGCTATACATTGCACAAAATTTTGTCTAAGCAGAGGAAGAAATGAAAGAAAAAGGAAAGAAGGAAAAAAGGTAGGAAAAGGAAGGAAGGGAAATTAGAAGAAAAGAAAGGAGAGAGGAAAAGAGGGACGGAGTTAAGAAGAATGAATATTGGTATTTGTGTGTATGTACACATCATATTTGTTAGATTAATGTATACTTAAATAGAGTTTAGCTTTGATTTTAGCTAGTGCTTATCTACTTTCTAATAATAACATTCTGTAAATAAAAAATTTGTTTCCTTTCCTGTATATTTTAAAAGAGAATTTATAGTAGATACAGAGTAAACTAGAAATGCCACTCAATGGCAAGCCAGTTAATCACCATTTGTTTCTTTTCATTTCACAATTAATTTGAATGGCTGAGAAAGCAGGCAATTGTTTCTGTCAACCAGATTTGAGCTGAAGAGAGATTGTACAGTCGCTTTATCGTCTGAAACAGCATTAAGTTTGGTTCCCTAAGGTTTTCAATGAGCTGAATACAAGTTAAGCCAAAGTTGAATACAATTTGAATGACAGTTGAAAGTGCAAGTTACAAGCAGCATGTTGCCTAAATAAATCAGTAACCTTATAATCAGGCACTACTTGCACTTTTCAAAGGCCAAACATCATTATTTCACAATTGGTATGATTTTTCTCTCCAGTAAAATTTACGATTTTCTTCAAGTGCAGACTTGTGAGAGCACTTATAAAGACAATGTTCAAGCTATTTTTTCACCACATAATCTTCTTGATTATGGGTTACCTTTGGCTCCTTCAAACTCTTCATCTTGAGAGATTTATTTATTAGGAAAGTGTTGAAAATCTTTAAAATTTAATGTCAAGATAATGTACTGATGATTTTTCAGCATGTAATGCCCACCTAATTTAAAAATTTGTCAGAAAATGCCATGTTTAATACAGACAATCTTATATTATCATTGTCTTGTTAGCCTATTGATTTTTTTTTTTGCTTTTTAAAACTTTATTTCAACATCATTATGCTTACAGAAATACACTCATATTGGTTAATAGAATGCAATTTAAGTTTGACTTATCCTACACAATTTGGAATAAAAATCTGGTACACGGTTTAAAATTTTAAAAAAAGGATTTGCAATTTGTTTTATTTTCATCTAATACGAATGTATAAAAGATCCATCAAATGCTGCTAAAGAAGGCAGCAAGAACTTTGAGAAATTTACCTTTGATTTGCTCCAGAATAATAACATGAAGAAACTTAATATTTTTCTTTTTTGCATAGGTCAGAAAAACATACAGCTAGTGTGCCAAGTTTCCTTGTTGACCTCAGCAGATGAAGTGAGTTGATAGTGTTAATTCAGATTGAAGTAATTATCTGAATCTTGGTTTGCGTAGATTTTCAATCTACATGCAGTATTAACTAAATCAGATACCTTTTACTATTCCACATGTGTGCATAGGCTCCCTCCCACTTCCTTCTACCTCCTACCTCCTTCCACCCCCTTCTATATCCATGAGTTATTATACTTTGTAAACTGGCATTGAAACATTGCAACAATGTTTTGTTGCACCGATTTATAAATTTATACAGTGCAATATATGTTATTTTTCTGTAGCCTATTGGCTTAATTCATTCTGTCTCCAGCTGTAGAAGTGAGCTACAGGGAAGGTAAAGAAAATGACAAACTTCTGACAGTCATCTTACCGAGATTTTTTAACATATTTTATTTAATCCTCCCAGAGTTCCTCAAAGACATGTGTCTACTCACCTCAGCTCTTTTTGTTTTATAAGTAGAGATTGGAATTGAAACTGACATCTGTCCAATTTTTAAGTCCAAATGCTTTGCACTGTGCCAAGCTACCTCCAAATGAAGGAATGATACTATTACAATTTCTTTTGTTTTCCTGTTTTTATTGGAGTAAACTATATTGTTATATACTGAATATATTGTATCTCAACAACTTAATCATATTAATTTAATAGCCCTGATGTGAAACATGAAGAATACGTTAGAGAAAATATGACATGATAATGATCAACCCTATGTCATTACATAGAATATACTATATAATTACAAAGCAAAATTTTTCCAACAAAAAATGAAACAAACCATTTAGAATTTAACAACACCTGAGACCCCAAAATACTTATCTTTCTGTTCTATTATATAAATTGGCACATTTCAGCTAAAATTCTTGCCATTGTAAATAATAGCTTATGAATTAAAAACAGTGTTGACAAATTTAGAATTCCGGATTGTTAGAGGTTGAAATGCAAAATAAACCAAGTAGAAGCACAAAAAAAAAAAAAAAGATTATTAAAGGTATGGTCCAAGGTCTGAAATTTACTTTTCTCAGGAAAAGTATTTTGCTAGATTAAATTAAATATCGTACCTTAAATGAATACATTGGAAATTCAGTTTACTAAAGATCATTAATGTTTGCAAACCACCATTTATTTTTAATAAGTTATAATAATGGAATAAAATTCTAAGTTTATTTATCAGATGTACTTGAACTTCCAATTGAAGATTAATTTATTAATTCATTGTTATATTCATTAAAAAAATCCAGGCTTGTCACTGAGCCAGAAACAGTTGCAAGCACTGGAGATAGAAGATGAAAGTACAAAACAATGCAATTAATAATAGCAATAATTTTTAAAAAGCACCACAATCTGTGATAGTTTCTATGAATTCTATATAAGAAAAAGACAAGAAAAAAATTACAGGTGCATCTCAGAAGATACTCGAGAGAATTTTTAACTTCTGTGTTAAATGACTCACAATTATTTCATATTTTCACACATTTTTTTAAATATGCTTTTTTTATCTTATTCCAGATGTCCTCAGGTTGCCAAAGAACTTATTAAATTTTGATGTTAAGAATTAAACAGAAAACCACAAATAATTTAGATTTATATCTCTCTAATTAAGAGATACTTAAATATTTTTGTTGAGAGTGTGTATTTAATGCTTCCAACATAAATGGTAAATGTATACGACATCAGTGAAGACAAAAATATTCTGTTGTGTTTCAAGATTCAACAAGTCATTGAATATATACAGCAACAAGGAATGGTTGCCATTAATGAGTATCTGGTATAGGTCTATGTGTCAGGCACTCTGGCAAGATTCTTATTACAAGCATAAATATATGAGGTTACATAAATGCAGACATAGGAGAAAATATCCACCGGAGCAGTAATAAAAGTTAGACATTATAATCTCTATTTCTGTGATGAAAATATTGACATTTGGAAAGGATATGTAATCTGCCCAAGATTAACACAGCTCTCCGGTGGCTGAACTGGAATTTGAGGGAAATGCAAATTAAAACAACAATGAGATATCACCTCATATCTTTTAGAATGGCTATTCTAAGACAAAAAGACAAAAGATAACAAGTGTTGGAAAGGATGTGGCAAGAAGGGAATCCCTACACACTGTTGGCGTGAATGTAAATTAGTACAGCCACGTATGGAAAACAGTGCGGTGGCGCCTTAAAAAAGTGATAATAGCACTACGTCATGATCCAGCAGTCCCACTTTAGAATATATCTAAAGAAATACAATCTGTATAATTATTCAAAGGAATACTATTCAGCCTTAAAAAAGGAAGGAAATCCTGTTGTTGGTGACTTAGAGGAAATTATGTTAAGTGAAATAAGCCAGAAACAGAAAGACAAATACTGCATAATCTGACTTACGTAAAGAATCTTAAAAAGTCTCACCCATAGAAGCAGAGAGTGGTTTCCAGGTGCTGGGCTGATGGAAGGGAAATGTTGGTTGAAGAGCACAAAGTTTCAGTTGAACAGGAGGAGTAACTTCTAGAGGTCTACGCACAGCATGATGACTAACTGTTAATAGTTAATAATCATGTATCGTATACTTAAAATTGCTAAGACAGTAGATCTTAAATGTTCTCATCCCCCACAAAAATGATGAGCATGTGAGATGATGGCTCCATTTAATTCTTTCGCATCTTATATGTATATCAAAATATCACATTGTACATCATATATACAATTTTTATTTGTCAGTTATATTATCATAAAGTTGGGGAGAAAAAGAGTGACTCAACCCCCACACACATACACATATTCTGAATCTGACAACTTCTTTTTTCTCTATATCCCCTTAGACTAAGATACTTTGTTCTTCATCCAGGCCACTGCAAAAGCCCTTGAATTATCTTCTTGCTGTGCTGCCCTGAGTCAGGTCTCCACTTGGTATCTAGAGGTGTTCTTGCTTTGGCCACTCTCTTACCTTATCTGTTACTTCTTTTCTTGCCATTCACTCTGCTCTGTCCTTACTAGTCACCTGGCTGTCCTCGATCACATCAAACATACTTATGCTTCATGGCTCTTATATTTTTCTCTTGTGTCTTCCTAGAGCACTCATCTCACATGTCAAACAAGGAGTTGACATATACAGTCTGTTCCCTTACTTATAAGAGACCTCTGTTGAAAAATCATTATATTATAGAGGATTCATTTATAAAATAGCACCATTCTATATCAAATACATTTTGAATGCTTTAATTAGCTGGGAAAAAAGATTATAATTATCTTATAACCTTAACAACTCTGTAGGATCAGGCCAATTTACCTTGCAAGACCTCATTCCATTTTTCAGATGGCTTCTTTAATAGAGACTGCCTTGACTGAAAGAAGGTAAGATTGAGATGTCTGGTAGACACATTCCATGTTGCTGAATAAGAAGCTAACGGATCCCAAACTGCTCAACACTTGTCTGGATTATTCCTGAATTATCATGTCAGTTGAAGATAATTTCTGCAGCTAGGATCGGACTGTCTTCATAACATAATTTACTTAAGTCAAATAACATCCAACCTTAAAAAAATTTCCCTGAATGAAAGGTAATTGCTGCTGTTGTCTCTGACCTTCAAAAGTGTAAGAAATTCGTGTTATACTCATGGGCCACCAGATATATTTTAATTTGACCTTTTAGCAGCTACACACTCATTTACTATCCAAGAAATGTTTTCAATTAAATAAGAGGGGAGGAGTTTGCTGAACTGAAGACCTTGCTATAATGTGTTCAGTATAGTATTACCATCTTTTCAATATATTCACTTTATATAATTTTAAAATATTATAATAGTTTAAATTTTCCTTAGAAATTGACATTTTGTGTTGATATTTGATGTATAATTTCATATCATTTTAGTAAAAATGCAACAATAATTTAAATTATTTTATGGGAACAACTCAGGTTTAATATCTAATTGTGGTATGAGGGACTTTGGAGACTAAATTTAAGTATGACCATATAGTATACCAATTATGGTGTACTATACATTTGGTATGGTATGCCACGGTAATTGGTAATTTTTATTATGACTATATAATAAACCAATTAATTTTTGGCGATCTTTTTTGAATACTATATGTTATCTTTTTACTGTTAATAACAAACTTAGTTATTTGTTACAATGTCATATGACCATGCCATTTAATTTTGGTATTCAATTCAAATTTCTAAAATAGTGTTATTCAAAAAAAGAAAATTAGCTTAGGCACTGCCTTGCAAACATGTCTACAGATCACTTGAATAATTTTTAGATGGTCTATTTTTCAAGAGGAAAGATTTCTGGGTTCACACAGGCTTATTGAATTAGGATACCTGAGGTACCAATTGGAAATCTACATTTTATAATAACTTTCAGAAGATTCCTATGCTTACTAAAACTCAAGTATGATTTTCCTGAGTAACAAATTTTTGATTTAATATTTAAATATTAAATAAAATATAAAATATGTGATAAATGATATAATGTTAAATACAAATTCTAAAAAATGAAATATTTTTATTTATGCTAAGACAGGTAATATAAAAAGCAAAGATTTATTTCAATGAATTCATAAAACAAAGTGTGACTTTTGTTTAAAATGCTGATCTTGAAAAATAAATTCTATTTAACACGAGTTAAAAAGAATTGGAAAGAGTAGTTTACTAGTCTCTTCAAGTTATCAGAGACTTTCAATAATTAGAGTTGGGGAAGTGTTTTTGGTTCTTCTTTGAGGGTCCCCAATGCCATCTTTCTCAACTAAACTGTGTATAGTTTTCAGTATCCCAGGTAACACTTAAGTCCATGTTTAACCTTTCAAGACTAAAAAATCCCAAGTCACAGGTATCTACATTTGTGTACTTAGCATTGAAATGTTAAATATGTTTTTAATTATAATCAAAGGATTATTTCAAAATGTTTATATAACAAAATTATACATATGTATTTACATAGTTCATATATGTATACAATATGAAATATTATATTTTAGGAAAAATGTCATGCAGTTGCAGATTCTCTACATAATCCTTATTTTATCTTAGCCCGTCAGAGAGGTTACAAAGCAGTATCAGAAATATTTCATATGCTTTCAATCTATTAATTACTCAATAGATACATTATTAAGTACCTATAATGTATTAGATATTCTGGAGGAGAGTAACCTAAAATTGACAGTAGCAAATCATTAAGAAAAGCTTTCATCATTATAGAAATAATAATGAAAAGCATGTTTATTATTTATATTAGCATTGTGCTTTATGAACACATAGTTTATAAAGTTTATGGATCTAAAAAAGCCATATTTAAAGAATTTAAAAAAATTGAGGACATTTTCTCACAGATTAAGAATACAAAAAAATAGAAATTATTTTAAAACTTCAAGTAGAATTTCTGAAGTTGAAAATACAACTGAAATGAAAACTTTACTAAAGGGGCTAAAGAGTTTTTTGAACTGAGAAAATAAGAGATCAATGAACTTGAAGATAGTTTAGTTGAGATTACTCAGTCTGTGGAATAAAAAGAAAAAAGAATGATGAAAAATAAAAAGAGACTCAAATAAATATGCAGGATCAAGTGTTCCAAATGTGTATAATGAGAGTGTCAAATCGAGAGAAGAGAAAGAAAGAGGCAGGAAGACTATTTGAAATAATGAAAGTTAAAAACTTCCAAAATTTGATGAAAACTTTAATATAAATATCCAAGAAAATAAATCAATGGAAAATAATAAATGCAAAGACATCTATACCTTGACACATCACAGCAAAACTGTCAAAAGCTAAAGACATAGGGAGTGTCAGCCAAATAGACTCATGGTATACAAGGGATCCTCAGCAAGATTAACAGCTAATTTTTCATCAGAGACCATGTAGGCTGGAGGGCAGTGGAATGAAATAGTCCAAGAGCTAGATGAAAAAGACAGTCAACTGACAGCTCTATATCCAGCAAATCTATTCATCAAAAATGAAAAAGCAATAAAGACATTCCCAGACTTTTTTTTAAGAAAAAGGAATTTGTCACTAACATAATGATGTTTACCCTAAAAGAAATCATACAGTGAGTAATTCAGGTTTACATAAAGGGACTCTAGATGGTAAGTCCAATCCACGTAAAGAAAATGAATAGAGGTAACTATATAGGTGAATTAAAAAAATTATGGATATATTTTTGTTTGAGACTCTTCCAATTTAAAAGACTATTTCATAAAACTATAACCATAAAATTATATGAATGAATTATGTATAAAGATATAGTTTATATAAAATAATAACACAAAGAAAAATGGAAGGAAATGGAAATATACTGAAGAAAAGATTTATTTATACTATTGAAATTAATTTATTTTTAATCAGAAATAATTTTTTTAAGTTAAGATGTTAATTGTAATCCAAGGACATCCACTAAGAAGAACACCAAACAAAAATTATATAGAAAAAGAAACTACAAGATAATTAAAATGATACATTAGTAAATAACTACTAAACACATAGAATAAAAAACATAGCAATGAGGAACAAAAAGTATTAAGATATAGAAAAAGCATCAAAAATGAAAGACGTATGTCCTTGCTTATTATTAATAGCATTAGATATAAATGACCTATACTCTCTGAGTAAAAACAGGAGATTGTCAGAAGCAATTTTCAAAATGATCCCACTTGTAATGAGGAGACTGAACTCATTTTGTAATATATCATAGCTGAGAGTTTGTGAACCTTGTCCCTCCTTTTGCCTTGTGCTCCCTATCTGGACAAGCTGAGAAAACCTAGGTGTTTTCTCCTGTGGCACCAGCAGGAGAGATTTAAAATAATTTAACATTTTCTCAAAGCAAATGAAAATGAAAACACAACATATCAAAACCTATTGGATACAGAAAAAACAGTAATAAGAGGAAAGGTTAGAGCAATAAGTGCCTACATCAAAAAAGTAGAAAGCTTCAATTAAACAACCTAATGATGAATTTCAAAGACCTAGAAAAACAAGAGCAAACCAAACCCAAAATTAGTAGAAGAAATAATAAAGATCAAAGTAGAAATAAATGAAATTGAAACCAAAAGAGTTACAGGAAAAAAAATGGTTTATTGAAAAAAAAATTAATAAAATAGATGCATCTTTAGCCAGAATAACTAAGGAAAAAAGAGAGAAGACCCAAATAAATAGAATCAGAGGTGAGAAAGGAGACACTACAAAGGATACTGCAGAAATCCAAAGCATGATCAGAGAATACTATGAGCAACTATATACCAGTAAGGTGGAAAACCTAGAAGAAATGAATAAATTCCTAGACACATATAATTTACCAAGATTGAACCAGGAAGAAAACCAAAACTTGCAATAGCAAGTAACGAGACAGAAACAGTAATAAAAAATCTCTCATTAAAGAAACGTCCAGGACCTGATGGCTTAACTGCTGAATTCTACCAAGCATTCAAAGAAGAATGAATGCATCCTACTTAAAATATTCCAAAAACTTGAGGAGGAAGAAATACCCCCAAACCCACTCTATGAGTTCTGTATAACTTTGATACCAATACCAGACAAAGACACAACAAAAAAGGAAAATTATAGGCCAATATCTCTGATCGACATACATGCAAAAATCTTCAGTAAATTACTAGCAAACCAAATTCAACTACCCATTGAAAGATTATTGATCATGATTGACTGTAATACATCATATCAACAGAATGAAGGACAAAAAAATAATCATTTCAATTGATAATGAAAAGTATTCAATAAAAAGCAACATCCGTCATGATAAAAAAACTCTCAAAAAACTGAGTATAGAAGGAACTTATCCCAATATGGTAAAAGCTATATATGACATGTCCATAGCAAGTTTCATACTTAATGGAGTAAAACTGAAAGCCTTTCCTCTATGATCTGAAATAAAACAAGGATGGCCACATTCACCACTGTTATTTAACATAGTACTGGAATTCCTAACTAGAGTAATCAGACAACAGAAAGAAATAAAGGGCAACCAAATTGGAAAGGAAGTCAAATTATCCTTCTTTGTAGATGGTATGATCTTATTATTTGGAGAAACCTAAAGACTCCACCCAAAAACTATTAGAAAATTGGTAAACAAATTCTGTAAAGTTGCAGGATACAAAATAAACATACAAAAATCAGTAGCATTTCTTTATGCCAACAGTAAATGATCTGAAACAGAAATCAAGAAAGTAATCTCTTTTATTAATATTAGGTTATTATTAATAAGTATGAAAATTGTCCAATTTCCATAAGTCCTAAATTTGACAGCTGATATCTCTGACATTTGGCTTTAACACTTCTAGTTTTATGTTTATTATGAAGGTACATCCTCATTCTTTCAAATGCATGGTTTGGCTTATGATTTCAAAATTTTTTTTAGAGGATTTTTTTTTGTGAAAACATGGATAAGTCAAAAATTTGAGTTATTTTTTAATATGAGTTCAGTCTTGGGACCAATGCAGTGCAGACAGCTCATAATTTCAACAAAGTGCTTGGGAACGATATGGCTGAATTCACAGTACATCGATGATTTGAGAAGTTCTGTTCTGGTGATTTTAATCTTGAAAATGAGCCATGTGGAAAACCTGAGACCGAGGTGTATAATGATGAACTGAAAGCTGTAGTGGAAGCAAACCCATCTCAACTTATGTGTAAATTAGCAACAAGTTTTGACATCACTATTTCAACAATATTGGACCATTTGAGACAAATCAGTGAGTTAAAGAAGCTAGATAGATGGGTTCCAGATGAATTAAAAGAAGCTGGATAGATTAATTAAATGAGCATTGAAAGAGAACTTGTCTCGAAGCTTGCCTTTCTTTAATGTCATGACGTAAAGTTGAACCATTTCTACACCGTATTGTTATGTGTGATGAAAATGGATTCTTTTTGACAACTGCAAACATTCAGCACAGTGATTGAATGAAGATGAAGTGCCAAAACACAGTCAAAAACCTAATATTCATAAAAATATCTAATGTTGTCTGTTTGGTGTTCCAGTGCTACTGTTATCCACTAAACCTTCATGAAACCTGATCATTCCATTATAGCAGATGTCTACTGCGACCAGTTGGATGAAATGATGAGGATGCTTGTGATTAAGCACCAAGATTGGTCAATAGAGACAGGCCAATCCTCTTTCAAGACAATGCTCGACCACATGTCACACAAACAATACTGCTCAAACTACACAAGCTGAACTTGGAAACTCTGTCATCTACCATATTCATCAGAATTTGCACCAACTGACTACCACTTCTTCCAGGCTCTGGACCACTTTTTGCCAGGAAAAATATTCAATTCTCAACAAGCAGTAGAAAACGTCTTTTAACATTTCATTGCTACTTCAGGCTTCTTTGTTGCTGGCATAAACAAGTTACCATTAAGATGGCAAAACTGCGTTAATTGCTAAGATGCATACATTGATTAATTGTACTGTTTCTTATTTGAGATATAGTAAACTATACTTTTGATTCAAAATTGAACATTTCATATTTAATGGCCTTCACATCTAAAGGACCGAAATTCAGTATATTGAAAAGACATCTACACTCCCATGTTTATGACGGCACTATTCACAGTGGTTGAGGTGTGGAATCAATCTATGTGTCCATCAATGGATGAATGGATAAAGAAATTGTGGCACATATACACAATGGAATATTTATAGCCATAAAAAAATGAAACCCTGTTTTTTGTATAAAAATGGATGGAACTGGAGAACATTATATTAAGTGAAATAAGCCAAACAAAGAAAGACAAATTTCACATGTTCTCATTCATATGTGGGAGCTAAATATTAAGAACAATTGACCTCATGGACACAGAGAGTAGAATGATAGTTACCAGAGGCTTGAAATAGCAGCAGGAAGTGGGTGGGGGATAAAGTGGGGGTGGTTAATGCGTACAAATATATAGTTAGACGGTTAGATCACATGAGCAATATTTGATAGCACAACAAAGTGACTAGAATCAATAATAAGTTAGGGTATACTTTAAAATAACTGAAAGAGTAAAAATGGATGTTCCTATCACAAAGAAATGATATATTCCTGAGGTGATGGATACTCCAATTACCCTGATTTGATTAATTCTTATTGTATGTCCGTATTAAAACATCACATGTATCCTGTAGTTATATACACATATGATGTACCCATAATGATTAAAAATAATTTCTTAAAAAAATGGTATACTATTTTGATAGAATAAATGAGAAAAAAACATAATTTTCTCAATATATACAGAAAAACTTTTGATGAGTCCAAAACCTTTACATGATAAAAATAATTTAAAAATAAGACTAGATGGTAGCTTTCTCAAATTTATAGAGTTAATGGTGAGAGATAGAACATTTTTTTCCCTAAAATCAGGAACAAGACAAGGGTGTTCTCTTTTATTCTTTATATAACATTGGGATGCAGGTCATAGCTATGAAAATTGCATAAGAAAAAGTAATAAAAATGCATCCAGGTTTTACAAAAAATTAAACTTAAATGTTTCTGTAGATGGTATGGTCATGAATACAGATAATTATAAGGGACACATACATACAATGAGAGTTAATAAACATGTTCACAAAGTTGTAGGATAAAGTATCAATATGTAAAGATCAATTGTCCATCTATGCATTAACAATAAATAATCTGACCTTAAAATTACTTGATTTACAATATAATTGACTATAAATTCTTAGTAGTAAATTAAAAGAAGTACAATATGTTTACACCGAATACTATAAAACATTATTAAATAAGTAGAAATATATCCAATGTTTATGGATTGGAATACTTTTTATTGTTAAGATGGCCATAGTTTCTGAATTTTTACATATATCTATACACACACACACAAACACACACACACACTTTCTCAATGCACTTTCTGTCAAAGTTCCAGCTGTCTTTGGAAATAAGATAAAAAGAAAAAGATATTCTAAAAGATCAAGCAAACACAATGTGTTTGTGAATAAAATTTATAGTTCAAATTATCTGAAATACTGAGTGTCTATAAAGATAAGTTTGAAAATATATGTTGTTAAAAATCTATTTTTTTAATTAATGAGCCCTAGGCTAAGAACACTGGCTGCTTATTTTCTGAGAATTATGTGGGCATCAATGAAAATATATAATCATAGAAGTGACCTGTATTGAGTCATTGAGTTTGGGAAATCTTAATCTGGCAGTGATATGAGGTATCAGTTTGAAGTAAGGGAGTTTGGAGGGTCAAAGGTAATGAGCTGGAGGTTACTGCAACATATAGAAAGTGCGGCAGAATAAATAAAAGTTAAGGAGCTAAAGAGTGGTTAAAGATAGTAGAGAATAAGCCACATTTGACAATTGGTAGGATAGTTTTGTTGAGGGCTATAGGAAGAGAAACACACTTTGATTAGGTGTAAAATCAATGTGACTGAAAAAGTAGGAAAATAGAGTGATCAGTTGTCTCATGGACACCTATGAATTCTCCACAACACTTAATTTACCAAATCTATAACTGAATGATAAATCGCCTTCATGTATATACACAAACCTGCTAATTAAGTTTTTCTCTTATTGTGTCTTCTATCTTGATGAATGACTCTATCATCTGTCTAGTTACTCAGATTAGAAAACTCGAGTCATCTTGAAGTTTGACTCTTTGAGTCACTACGGTATTTGGTCTATCTAATCCTATGCGGAAGAGAGACCTGCCTTCCCTCTTCTGGCAGTGAGGAAATAGAAAGCACCTAACATTGCTTGACTCAAGGTCAGAAAAGAAATCTTGCTAATGTGTGCTTCCACAAGTACAAGAGAAATAAGTTCTTCTACATGGACAAACCATAACTGATATATTATTTAAAATGTCAAGGACATTACATACAGTTTATTGAAAGATGATCAATGAAACATTGGTTTTAGATATTCCAAAACATTCATTGAATCAGTAAGTCTTAGTGTTCTCACTTGAGAGTCAATGCCTCAATAACTACACAATTTCATTGCTGGAAACAATATAATATGATTTAATATGCACAAAATATAATCCTTCTTTTTTGTATTCATTGTTTCTCCCACTTTCGTGCAATTCTTAAGTACAAATTCTGTGCCTTTAACCTCTAAATTCTGAGAATCTAGTCCAGTGCTTGCCACTTAGGACATAGTCATTATATAATGTTTTTACATAATGCATAAGTAAATAGTTGCATAGTATGTTGGAAGATTATTTTGAACTAATAAAGGACTATCTTATTTTAAAAAAAGATTAAAAAATTAGTTCAAAATGGTTTCGGGCAGAGCTTTTCCATACTTTATAACTCATGACTGGCTTTGTGATTTTACATTAGTGGTTTGTTTGTATATAGTTAAGAAAAGAGAAAAGGAATATTTGAATCCATAACTATGCATTAAATGCATCCAAGCAATTCACAGTGACTGAATAAATGTTAACAAAGGAAAATGTGAGTAAAAGATGAATATTTGACTTACAAGATGTTATACGTTTTGAACTAAATGTTATTGCTTTTTATTCATGACAATCACATAATAACTAATTTGGATTATATGGTTTGAGTTCAATAAACACTGAGCAAAAAGAAAAAATTCCTCTTATTTAAAAATTTTATATTCTCAAAAATAGAATGTGTAAATATTAACATAGCAATATGTAATAAGGACATATAGTAATAACTTTTATTAGCATTCCAGTAATTAAATAATATTTGCTGAGCACCACCTTCTTTTATAGATCTATTTTTTTTTTGAGACAGAGTCTCACTGTGTTGCCCAGGCTAGAGTGCCATGGTGTCAGTCTAGCTCACAGCAACCTCAAACTCCTGGGCTCAAGCGATCCTCCTGCTCAGGCTGGTCTCGAACTCCTGAGCTCAAACGATCTGCTCCCCTCAGCCTCCCAGAGTGCTAGGATTACAGGCGTGAGCCACCTCGCCCAGCCGGCCGTCGAGTTTTATTCTTTTGCATATAGCAATCCAAATTTCCCAGGACAATTTACTGAAAAGGGTGTACTTTTCCCAGTGTATGTTCCTGTTGATTTTGTCAATAATGAGTTGGCTGTAAGCGTGTGGCTTTATTTCTAGGTTCTTTATTCTGTTCCACTGGGTACAATGTGTGTTGCTTCAGTGATGTATGCACTGAAGGCCCTGACTTCACCACAAAGCAGTATATCAATGTAACATAATAGCACTTGTACCTCTATTAATATATACAAATAAAAAATAAATGAAGGAAAATAAAAATAAATAAATAATAAAGATTAATTAAAAATCAACATGAGAGAAGAGTATCCAAAATTTCACAATTTTTACATTCTCAGTAAACAAAGAGTGGCAGTTTTAATGGCACTAGGGGCTTACTCAAAACCTCTGCCAACCATAGACTGAACATAAGTTGCTGTAACCCAAGGGCAACTCCTAGAAAGTTTTTGGGAGTAATTCTAAATTATGACTATATCTGAAGCCTGCATTTGTGTTAAAATATTAACAAGTAACAAGTACTCACAATGTTGACAATGTTTACTCTAAATGAAGTACTATTGAAGATTAACTTTTAATTTTTTCAATCGATATTTAAGTTTTTACAAGAAATATATATGTTATCATATATTAAAATAATACATTTTTTACCTGTGTTAGTAATTTTCTATCATAGCACTCTATGGAAATGCTGGTTCAATGATATATTGTTAACATTTTTTTCAAGCAGTGCTTGGAACTGGATTCCCAATCAACCCTAGGACTTTGGAACATTGTTGGAAGTGCTAAGTTAACTCTACTCAAGAGCAATCAGAGCAGGAAAGCATTCTCTGTAAACAAAGAGTGACAATTTCAATGGCACTAGAGGCTTACTCAAAACCTCTGCCAACTACAGACTGAACATAAGCTACTATAACCCAAAGGCATCTCCTAGAAAGCCAGTAATTAGATAAAATCTCACACATTCTGGGCAGTTTCAAAACTGTGTTCATGTCTAAGGCTGTATACTCTTAGAAGAGATCAGAAAAAAAATTAGCTCTGTACTATAGATGTCAATGTCAGAGCTAAAACTAGAAAAAACTTAAAAGGATAAATAAATTTTTGTGATCTTGGTTTAGACGATGATTTTTATTAGTAGATATGACACCAAAAGCACATGTAACAAAAGGAAAGTCATTATATTGGACTTACATCAAAATTTAGAATATGTACTGCCAATAATACCTTTCAGAAAGTAAAAAACAACTGACTGGCATATTTGCAAATCTGATCTTCATATATCGGATGATAACCTGATATCCAAAAAATATTTAAGAACACTTACAACTCAATAATAAATAAAACAAGTAACCCAAAGAATAATTGACATAGTAGTTGTATAGACTTTTTCTGAGAAATGATATACAAATGACTAATAAGCGTGTACAATGGTAGTCAAGATTATTAGAATAATGCAAATTAACACCACAGAGAGATACGCCTTCATACTAACTAGGGTGACTATCCTTAAAAAGATAAATAGCAAATGTTCACAAGGACGTAGAACAATTATAACTTTCATACTTTGCTGTTGGGATTGTAAAATGATTCCAGCCTTTGAAAAATTGTTTGGATGTTCCTCAGAAAGTTATGTATAGAGTGACTTTATGACCTCACAATTCCACACCTAGGTATACCTCCAAGAGAAAGAAAAACATGTATCGTGTAAAAACTTGTTCATGAATGTTCGCAATAGTAATATTCATAATAGTCAAAAACTGGAAACAATACAAAGGTTTATTAACTAAAGAATGCATAAATAAATTGTGGTGTATCCATGCAGTGCAATATTAGTCCACATTAAAACATAATGAAGCACTGGTACATGTTGCGACATATATGAGCCTTGAAATCATTATGCTAAAAAATATAAGTCAGTTACAAAAGATCACATAATATTTCATTAATATGAAAAATCAAAAACTAGAAAATACATAGGGACAGAAAAAAGATTAGCATTTGTGTAGGTGGGGAAAGGAAGGGAAGAGTGATTGCTAATGGGAAGAATTTTTTGATGTGAAAATGATGAAAATGTTCTAAACTCATATTGTGGTGATGGTTGCACAAGAGCTTTTGAAATATACAAAAAACATTAAATTGTACACTTTAAATGATTGAATTTTATGGTACAAAAATTATATCTCAAAATTGATGCCAAAATATATGTAATTAAAATACTGTTATTAAAATATAACTTTCACTTTATATATCTATTAATATACTTTAAGGAAAATAAATGCCTGACACCACTTGTTAAGTAATCTTTGTATTATTTATTTATTTTATTATAATTGAACTGACTTCATAAACATTTCATTTTCTCTCTATCATTTTCATTCTGATCTCATTCAATGTATAATTGTAACAGAAATAAATTTCAAAAATAGCTGATTCCTTGGTCATGTCCGCTTCTGTTTGAAATTTGGAATTTAGAGCCTTATATTTTATATTTCTTAAAATTTTGAAAGTTAAATTTATTATTTGAGACTGTAATGTTAATTCAATACTGATGTAATTTAAAAAGTAATATAGATCTGAATGTTTACTATACAATTTATCTACTCAAAAAATGTCAAAAATTATCATCTCAGTAAAAGTTGAATTTAACTAAACTATCAAATCTTTTAAAAGAAGTAAGTTATATGCCTCAGATATTTTCCATCTGTTCTTCAAAAGCTCTAATATATAAAGAAAATAAAATTGCAAGTACCATTCCTTTTATATTCATTCTGCTGTTTCATCTGGAACTTGATAAAATGAAATGAGAGTGAAGACACTGTTGGGAGAGATATGTACGATGCTCTCCCACACACTTTTCCTTTTGATATTGAGACTATTGTATTTATCTGTTGTCTGAGAGGCTTAATCATCTCTAATGAATTCTGGTGGTATTTTGGTTTAATAGATTTTCTTCGTTTCATTAAGTTTTTATGAATTTTATACATTTTCAAAATAACTAGGTTGAGTTTATTCACACATATGCTTACCTAATGATTTATTTTACTTTGTTAATGTATAACAGTAATAGGAAAGTGATTTTAAATTACTGTTTTCTGACTTTTTGATAGTATTTGCACATATTAATATTTCCCAGTTACTCAATGAAGTGTGGCCTGGTATTAATATATCACATTTTGTCTTGAAACCAAAACCCATACTAACTGGAAAACCACAGTCTGATCTTTCTGAGTACAGTTTTCAACCTTGAAGGGGAAAAAGAAAGAAAAGAAGAAAAACAAAAAAGAGGGAAAAGTATAACAGGAGAGATAAAGAGAAAAAGAGAGAGACACACAGATTGAGACAAAGAGAGAGGCAGAAGTAGCCAGGGAGGAAAAAAAAAATGGATGATGGATTTAAATACAAATGTATGTAATAGATGTCTGGAGGATATTACTGGCATTATAAACAGGAGGGAGAGCAGATTATTCCACTTTCATCAACTAGAAGCTTATTTTATGGAAACTTTGCTACAAGGGACATTTAAAAGCTATTAAAACAATCACAAAATTAGATTATTTTAAGATAAAATTCAATTACAGGTATCACTGTAAAATCGTTTCTTTAAGTAGTGTCATGGTTGATTATAAATGGTAAAAACCAAGAAAGTATTTTCAAGCATAACACTTAACTGATACTCTTCCTAACTCAGTTTTCTTTTCTTGGAGAAAGTAGTAATATTTGCCATACTATGGTGAGTTACTTTGTTTAGTTTTTTATTTATTTACTTATTTCTTTTTGACAAGACTACATCTCCACCACTTTTTGCCATATCTGATTATTTAATTTTATAAATAAGAAAGACTGGAATGAATACAAAGTACTGTGCATAATTGCTACAAGAGAAATAGAATTGAATGACTTGAGACATCTCCATTGAACTATGAGTAATAGGATGCAAATTTTCTGTAAACCAAATTTCACAGTTCAGAACTTAACATAGATGTGCTTATAAGTACTTTTAGTGAACATATCATAACTAAGTAAAAAATAAGTATGAAAAAAATGTTTGACTTGAATCATATAACTATGAATAGTTATTAAAAGTTTTTGGTTAAAGTTTATTATTCCTGAAGCAGTCTTTTTATTTTATTCAGAGAGAGAATGTATTTGTACTAACTTACGCATAAAAAATAATAAAGAGAAAGTGTATCTTGGATTATACTTTTACTTTAGGGGCTGTGAGCATTATTATAACACAAAACAAACCATAACAGAAATTCTGAATGAAATTGCAGCTTTAAAAAAGAAAGAAATGAAATGAAATAGCCATTATCAAAAATCTTCCCTATGTAATATTGAAATCATAAAAAAACTTTCTTGATAAAAGCACATGAACACAGGAAGTGATGTCCTGAAATTCCTGATCAGAGCTACAGAAATTAAGTGACTGACATTTTTTAGAAAGGCAGCCAAATTAATTGTGCGTCTTCTTCCTAGCACAGGTTAATATCTTTGATCATTCACTACCTGATTTCCATAGCGAAGTGGACACATACTATCTGACCTTCTATTCAGCTTCATTTTCTCTATAAATAAAATGAAAATAATCAAGTGATATGCCATTAGCCTGACCTTGTTTTACTGTCCATCGTCTGTATTAAAACTCTTCCAATTTTCAAGTGCCTCTGATCTAACACCTCACAGGTTTTTGCTGGAGTTAGCAACAGAACAGAGACTTGTACTTTATGCCTGAAGCAGATGCAGAAACAAGGTGCAGGAAAAGACACATGAACTAAGCAGATGGATAAATTAGGACAAAGAAATCGTGAATACAAGAGATAAGCCACAATATTAATTTTAATTGATTGAATATAAATTATAAAAAAGCTACAAATTAACTTAGAAAATACAATGACATGTAATAAATACAAGAAAATGATACCTGCTCTCCAAAAAGGAAAATGAAATTTAGAACACTTGATTGAGTTATCCATAATCACAAAATGATAGGGTGGTAAGAAAGGGACCTAATACTAGATCAGTTAACATAAAAAAAAAAATTTGTTCCTTTGCAAAATATATTTTGAGCGGAAAAATAAGTATTCATTCTTCTGAGGGTAAAGTCTCATAATACCCTACGTTCTCTTGGGCATATCAAAATTTTGTCTTCATTTCTGAAAATATCTTATTTTCTTCCATTTAATATTATGATTTTAATTAATGCTTGTTTCATTTTTTCCATTCTATAAGATCTGTTACTAAATATTAGTTTTAAATCTCTTCCTTATTTTATTTTTTAATACTGTACCAGAAGTGTGCTCATAAATATTTGTTTCCTTTTAGAATATGCTAGTTTGTTTCTGTTTCAGTGTTGTGTTTTGTTTTGTTTTGTTTTTTCTCCTGGGAAAATTTTATCATTTGACATGTTTTAATTCTCATTTTCGGTTTGTTGTAGTTGCTTTATGTAAATGATTAGTAGTTTTGTCTACTTACATTATGGATACGATTCACGTGTATCCTCTTCCAGTAGAACAGAGAACAGTTTTGCAATTTAATTGATGGCTTGTTTTCTTCTTTTATTTTCATTTTTCTTTTTCTCTCTTTTTTATTTTATGTAAGATAGTGTTTCCTATGTCCTTTTATATTTTGTTCTTTTTCATTCTGAAGGTTTCTCAATATTCCCCTCTTCACTATTTTTCCATTCACTATCTGGTCTTCAAAGTATCTTCATCTCTTCTTTTTCAAAGTATTGATGCTTTTTTAAAAAATATCTTAAAGTTCCCCATATTTTAAAATAATTATTCTATAATATTTGTTTGGATGTACCAGGACTTCTTTCCTGTATTTTAACAGCAACAGGGATTTTTGCTTCTTGAGGGCTCTTTTAGCTCAGCCTATGCTCTCTGTTCCCATTTTCTACCTTCCAGGCAATAGCAAAGATATTTTGATATGCTTTATTTTGTTGTGTTAATAAAACAATATTCCAAAAACTCATAATTATTTGCTTCATTTTTCCCCACAATGCCTCCTTTTAGTATTTATCTAGTATTTAGTTTGGAAAAATATTGTTACTGTTATTACTGTTTATTTTAGACACAATATTTTACATTGGTGATGCAGACTAGTATTATAGAACTAATCTTGTTATAAGGTTGATAAGGACCGCACACAAAACAATTTATTGTACAAAGGAAGTAATTTTCATAATCATTAATTCAGATTAAGTTATTGATATTTTAACATTGACAATCTAAAACTTAGTTTTAAAAAGAATAACTCATAAAAATGAAATTATGAAAACTATATCTTGAGTTATAAGAAGAATAATATATAGCCAAATAATGTATGATGGTTTTGTTTGTTATTCTAGAAAAATGCTAAATTTTGGAAAAGTAAATGTAAACACTATAGCATTAGTCAATAAGTCATAAAACACCAAGACAGCAATGTGAATCTCATTTGAAGGGTAAAAAGAACTTTAGAAATTTTATTCATTACCGACTTGCAATAGATATATAAACAGGGAAGAAATTTCTTTCCTAATTTACAAATGACAAAACAGGAATTCATCTTTATTTGTAAAAGATAACTGAGATTAATATCAGTGTAAAATTTTTCTTTTATGTCTTGCTCTGAAATTTTATACTTTGATATCTTACTAAAGTTTGTGATTAAAGATAGTCTGAAAACTCAGAAAGAAATGGAAAATGAATTTATGTAACAGTAAGATATCTTCAATCTTATGCAAAATACAATCCATCATCAGCACACTGCAAAATATCCAACACAAGAGAAATATGGCAGAACTAAAGATGAAGACTCCATATAACCAAAGGCTACAATTTTAGTATTTATTTATTTGCGTTTGCTTTGTTTTAATGAAAGGTATAGAACATCTTTTTCTAAACTCATTTAAATCCAGCAATTACTTCTGGCCATGATTCTTTAAAATGAATGGCCATGTCATGAAAATATAGCAAGGTGAAGCATCATCATTATAAAAGTCCATTATCTTTAATATTATTCTAATGTTGAAGACTACCTAAATTTTTAAAAAATATAATTGTATTTTTCTCCTTGAGCAGCCATTTTTCCTTATAAAATTTGGATAATTCTTAATTAATCGCAGCCCAAAATTATAAAAACTGAATATTTCAGTTGATACTGGAATGAAATTGTCTTTTCTAGTTTGATCAGTTCATAGGACACAGTTCCAGTGCTCTCTGCAATTTGCTTTAACTATTGTTTACCTTAATTTATTAATTTGCAAAGTTACTATACCAAAGTCTCATGACATGACTGTTGAGAGAGAGCCTATGAAGACAGCCACATAGTAAGGAACTTCCAGTGTCATCTATGAGTTGAATATAACACCCATAACAGTCAGAAAGAAAATAGAATCACGAAAAACTGAATTCTGTGGCTGTTTTATATATGGCTCAGAATTCGATAGTACTCTTCCCACCAAAGCCCAGGGTCTAAGTCTCCTCTCCTTAAAGATGAGGTTTGTAATTACTTTGCCCCAATACCTTTGAATAAGGAAATACAGGAATTTAAAAACTGTTGGAAATGTTTTATTTTGAAGCCAAGTTTATGTAATGAGTATTTATTAATATTGTTATTTTTTAAATTGTACAATCATGCTATGTATTCTTTATGTGATATGAGTCACATAAAATTATTTTTTCTGAAAATTTTAAAATATATGAATTGCCTAAAATTTAGAGCTATTTATAAGTACTATTAAATTTTATTGAAGCGTAATTTCTTAAGGGCAGAAATTTCTGTTCACTGCTGGATCTCCAGTGCATGCAAAAGTGCCTGGCATGCAATGGATGCTGAGTGCATATTGACGATTGAATGGATGTTAATATATTATGACCTAAACAAGATCAAACAGAAAAATTATGTTGAGATTTCATTGTACCATTGTCAAATCTTCATTTTTAAATATGCAGATTTGAAATCACTGAATTTCTTGTTGACTCAGATATTTTCTTTGACCCGTTTTTCCATAAATATTCTTAGAACGGCCAAGTGTCCTTTCAAAATTGCTCTCAGATTTGTCTCCTCCTTGTGCATCCTTCCTCACTACCCTTCTCAGACTTCCAATCTTGCACTCAAATTCATGATCCTCTCTCAGGTGTAAATTCTTGTCAAAAGATATTCTTCAACTATGTGTAAGATATTAGAAAAACCAGGCTCTCCACAAACAAAAGATGATAGATGATATCTTATAAATAAAAAATAAGAGGAAAACTAATTCCACTCTTCTTATTTTTAATCACAAGACCATTTCTAAAAAAAGATTATAAAGAAACAGACTTATAAAAAAACTCTGCTAGGAAAAATAATAAAAAGGATTGTTATTCAGTTAAATTTTTTTTAAAACGTGAATCTCAAAAGAGATAACCAATCTCAAAGTGAAAAAAATGTCTGCTTTTAAACATTGAGTTGGATAACTTTATACAAATTTAATGATTTCCTTTAGAGAGTAAAATATTTTGAGCCCATTAATCAACATGAATATTGCTTAAAAATAATCCTCAATATTGTCTCCAGTCTTTCTCAGGGATTACAAGCTATTAAAGAAAGAACTTAATTTCCTATTTTATAATAGATGTTTTAATATTTTATAACTGATATTTATAATATATATTAACTCAATATGGAAAATATGAATTCCATGTCAAGCAAGCAATATAAATATTTAAACAATATTCAATTTTGAGCAATTTTTAATGTGTCAAATATTGAGCAAATTACTATTGATACTGAAATGAAAGAGTAATACACGTTCCCTATCTTTAAGCTGCTTGTGGTCTAGTTTAGCACTTATTAGATTCTATAAATAAGTATTTACAAGGTCATATGGAATCCCATCAAACAATCTATCCTAAATGGTGAAGTCAAGGAAGGTAATTCTCAGTAGTTATTGAAATTTATCAGTTTGTCAAGTGAAGAAAGGGAAAAAGGGGAGACAGATAAGAAAAGGATCCTAGGCAGCTGAAACTGTGTACACAAAGACACAGAGCTGTCAAAGCAAATGAGGAATCTGAGGAATAAATACCAATGAAGCTGGTGGATGGATATAACTGAGGCAGCAATGAGAATTCACTGATGAAAATTCAAATTTAAATTTGGAACTAAATTTAAAGTGCCTTGCATGCATATTAAACCATATACTTCATTGGGCATACGTTTGTTTCTTTATAATTTTTTCCTGGCAATTAATAGAATGTGAAATGATAGACATTTTGCAATTATTCTGACCAAAGACATATTCTTAGGATGTAAAAATTTGTATATATACCAAATATGATTCCTAGATTTATTATAAAATGACAAAATCAACAATGAACAAAGGAAATACATCTTAACTGCCTCCTTGGGATACATTTAAGAAAAGAAATATTTTAAGTTTGATTATGTAGAGATAATCTTGAGTTGTATAATACACCAGAACTCGATTTTTCTATTAGATTCTACTTCCAGAGATTGTCTTTGCTCCTGATCCAACAGGCTCATTTTATGAAAGGTGAACATTAGAAACATGGTTTCCATATTCTTTCACGACTATAGGAAACTAGATTTACTGCTACATTAAAATAGGAAAAACATTTTATGAAATTGGTCTTGGCAATGATTTCTTGAATATGACATCAAAAATAGGCAAGTGGACTGCATCAAAATAAACTTTTGCACAGCAAAGGAAACAATCAGCAGAGTGGAAAGGCAACCTACAGAAAAGAAGAAAGTATTTGCAAGCCATATATCTGATAAGGGGTTAATATCCAAAGAAACATTTATAAATCATTAGCACAGAAACACAAAAATAAGCAAAACATAACTCGATTTAAAAAGGGCTTGAATAGACATTTCTCCAAAGAAGAAATACAAATGGCCCACAAGTAAATTAAAAGATGCTCAGAATCATGAACTATCAGGGAAATACAAATAAAAACCACAACGAGATATCACTTCATATCTCTTAGGATGGCCAAGATTAAAAATAAAACTATAATAAGTGTTGGTGACAATGTAGAGAAAAGGAAACCCTATACACTGCTGGTGGGAATGTAAAATGATGCAGCTGCTATGGAAAACAGTATGGAGACTCCAGAAAAAATTTTAAATAGAACTACCACATGATCTAGCAGTCAAACTTCTAATATTTATCCAAAAGAAATGAATTTATATTCCAGAGAGATATTTGCACTCCCATGTTTATTGCAGCATTATTCACAATAGACAAGATATGATAACAATCTAATTGTCCATAGATGAATGCATCAGTAAAGACAATGTGGTATATACATACCGTGGAATATTATTAGGCCATAAAGAAGCAGGAAATACTGCCATATGTGAAAATATGGACGAACTTTGAAGACGTTATGCTAAGTGAACTAAGCCAAAGAAAGACAAATACTGGATGATTATACTTATATAAAGCATCTAAATAGTCAAACTCATAAGCAAAAACTAGCATGGTAGTTTCCGGGAGCAGGGAAATGAGGGAAATAGGAAGTTGCTGTTCAACGTGTATAAAGTTTCAGATATGCAAGATGATGATTTCTAGAGATCTGCTGTAAAACACTGTGCTTATAGTTAAAAACACAGTATTCCATACTTAAAAAATTTGTTAAGATCTCATGGTATGTGTTCTTACTACAAACGCACACACACAAATACCTGCTATAGGAACTTCTAGGTATCGTTCCACATTTCCTGGTTGTTGTCTTCTTATGCAGATATATTTTTCCATCTACTGATCTGTGCTGAATTCTGAAACTCAGTTTTTGTGATTTGCACTTCTGTTGTCTTCTTTCTTATGCATGCACATGTGCACACATGCATGTGTGTGTGTTAACGAAACTCACACCCACATACTCATTTCCCCATGAACACATTTTCCAGTTTTGTAACTGACAAAAAAATAAACTTGTATGCCTATGTACTCATTGTTTCAAAGAGAAAAATAATTTTACTCTCAATTCAGAATGCTTTATTTTTACATTACTTTTGAGGTCTCCTGGCCTTCTGTTCTGTTGTTATTCAGTTTGATTAACTAAGCCACTGACCAATACTGATGAAATATTAAGCTATTTCTTTATTTTGTACACTAAAGTAGAGCCAGGTGGGGAAAAAGTCCATTACGTCAAAATTCAAAACTCCCTTTCATTCCTCCACAGTCTGTATTCACAGATGTCTTTTAAGCTTTAAGAATAGAGCTACTTGTTTGTACCCTCACAATACCTTGGAATAAAAAAATAAATAAAATAAAAGAATAGAGCTACTTGCTCTATGTACTCCAATATTCATTGTAGATTAAGGTTGTTTGTGGCTTACAAATAACCCCCATTCGATGCTTCTGATTCTCCAAAGAGTAGGATAGGCGGTAAAGGCTTGAATTATCTCAGATCCAAGGAAAATCTAGATAATTCCTGCTGCTGGAGCTTTAGGATCTACTGATATCTATCCTTAATCAGATTCTGACCTATAGACTAATAAAACTTGATTCCAGTCTTTAGACTTGTTATTAATTTTAATGACCTTGTCTGTCATTCATTCTATAGCTTCAAACCTACAGTGATTCTCTTGTCTTCCAGACAAAATTTACTGCATAGGCCTTGGTGGCATTTTGTGGCCATTAATTTCATTCTCCTGAACTATGCTTCTTGTTTACACCCCCACTGATTTGTCTTTAAGTTGCCATTTCTAAAACCTCCAGAGGACAGTCAGTGGCCTTGTCTGTAAGGCCAGTTTTTAGAGACAGTGACACTAGTGTCCAGGAACTTGAAGAGTGGCAGGAACTCAGTTAATGAGAAATTGGAGGGAAAAAGTCAGAATAGTACTGAGTACAGAACTAACAATCCTAACTTGCTAAGCACTAACCTAGGAATTTCTATATTCTTTTAGTTCTGAGAGAGGATTAGGGTCACATAGAAAAAAGAATCAAGTGCTGCTTAGCTATAGAAGTTAGAGTAATGCAGAAGCAGAATTTTAAGAAAGTTTTGAACAAAAATATAAGATTTTATATAAGCTTGATTTACATTCCATCCTGTTGGCGCATACTTGACAAGAGTCTGAGGACACCTCTGTGCCTGTGAACAGAGCAGGCAGAGGTGCGACTGTTCCCACTTGATTGATGAGGAGGCAGAGAACAAAGTTTTCTGCTTTGAGTCAAGGCTGAAGCTGTTAAGAGCATCTATTTATATTCCCTGCATCATAGTTGGATATCCAAATATTTTCATTGCAATGCCAGTCACAGGAGAATTGAGTTATCCTGTAAACTCGAGTACTTTCTAAACATTCATAAAAGAAGACAATTTGTTACCAATGTGTATTTGAAGTCATCTATAAAGGCAAAAGAGCTTTTCCCACACATCTAAAATCAATAAATCGGATAGCAGATAATGTCTCTGGTTGATATGATTGATTCATCAGTGTTTCAATATTTTAACATTTTTTTAAAAAACTGTGTGTTAGCCCTTTAAGCTTAAGTTTCCATTTAAATTTAGTTTATTGCCTTTTACTAAAGCTAGAGAAACAGACTTTAACTATCGGATAGCTTCTTTTCCTACAAAGCAGTTAGAAGAAGAAGGAGAAGGAGAAAAGGGAGAAGGAAGCAAAGGAGGAAGAGGAGGAAAAGAAGAAGAAGAAAACTGAGCCTTTAGTATAAATTACAATAATTACTGACTGCATGCTATTATAAAGGCATCTTTTGCTTTTGACATAGTGTATTATTTAGTTATTGATGTCTTGAGTCTTGACATATTTCAGGTGGATGGAAAATTTATTCTACCTGCTTTAATACTACACTATTTTGAAATGTTTCTTTTCTTTTCTTTTTCAGAAATGGTGTTTCTAAGAGTATATGGTACTAAAAGTTTACTTTTATTCTTTTTTAAAACTTTATTATTCTAGTTTTATTAATATGGACATATTTGTTATTATTGTAATGTTTATGTAAGTTGATATTTCCACATATATTCTGTCAGAATTTAAATCTTAGTTTTTTATATTATGGTAATATTGAGTCTTATCTTGGAATGTTATACATGACATTCAATAAATTTTAGTTGTGAGAAGTAACAATATGCTAAAACTCTTTGATAAAGTATATTTTATGTACTTATGAAATCATTTGACTTAACTCATGAAAATAAGAAGCTTCCATGTTAGTTCCAGTTTAATATTAGTGCTCAACTATTAATATTTCAATGAATATGTCCCACTCTTAGGACTTGGTCCATGGTAAATTTTGAAATTAGTCTAAATCCTAGTGCTCTGCATAAACGTAAACATTTGGAAGCCTAACTTTCTTATGCCTTTCGTCTTTTTATTTTTCTTAAGATAATATTATTTCAATAAAGTTAAACAGAAGTTAAACAGTTAAACTGAAGAACATATGTTATTTTATTAACTTCATGCATAATGATAATGGCTATGCTTTATTATAGCAAAACATGGATAAGTATAAATTCGTTTCCTTTCTTACTAATATTTGAATCATGTTACTTTATGAAAACATAGCTGTGCCTGCAAAGTTCAGAGAAGTTTATTTCTGCTTCCAATAAAACAGATTTAATTTGAGTTGACTTACAGTGACTTTTTTGGGCTAATAAGACCTCCACGTGCTTGACACATTCTACACAATATATGAGTATTTTGGAATAGCAACACAAGAAGGACATGGCATAGTCAATGTGCTATTATTAAGTCTTAATGATAAACATTCTTCTCGTAAGTTGTAATACAGTCTAAATGTCCTAACGAGAGCAACAAAACATCCCTAAATGTTAACTCTGGACCATTTAGAAGTTTCAAAGACCTCATAATATTTCAGTTTTAACACAATAAAGACACACACATTTCATTTATGTACAACAATGTGGTTTAAATTTTTTGTCCTCAGAAATTTGTGCTTTATTAAGATAAAAGCAAATGATCAACTGCTCATCTCAGGCATAAATCCCTACAATGGACTTTACTGATACAAAATGTTGATTTCTTAAATGAAGGCTTTTTTCTTTGACTCACATGTTTGATGCTTGTTGTACAAGTTATTCATAACATGAGAAACTTAAACAGACATTCAAATAAATACTAAGTGCCCAAAAATATATGTGAAAAGAATTGTACATGAAACTATATTTTAATAGCATATAAAAAAGCATAAACTGTCATCATTAAAGAGAATAGTTCTTAATGGAGAAGTTTCATAACTAAAAATTTGTCCCTCTTATTTTAATTTACTCATTAACTAATACAGTATTTTTGATCATAATTTATGCCTTTTCTACCAATATCTTAAAATACATCTGTCACTACACTGAAGTCTGGCATTAAAAATTGGATAATCAATTAACTTGATCAAGCCAATAGATCTTCAAAAATTCATTATAATTTTCTTTACTTGAAAGAAAATAAACGTGGCATCACACAATGAAGTGAGATATAAAAAGACTGGATCCAGATGTTCAGTCATCAAGACACAAGATGGTTGATCTGTAGGAAAGGTATGTGATTTATATGCTTTAACTACAAAAGCTTTAGAACATTTAAAATTAAATCAACAGAGCCAGGAAAATTATCAATATGATCACTGCACTGAGTTATTTTTTCCCAGCCAATACCTGGAGCATTCTGTGGATAGTAGAGCAATCAAATGAACCAATAGAACTGTCATTAGTGGCCTTGCACTCATGCTCTACTAATGAAAATTGGCAAAAAGATAGATAGTATGCAAAGGAGGCATAAAGATTTGAAATTTAAATTGGACAAATTAGCAGAGAAAGTTAATAATCTGGAAAGACCAATCGATGGCCCTAAGGAACAAACTGCTAACATTGACTGAGCCATTACATGGAACTCCAAGAAAAGGATACACTCTAAAAATTTTGCAGTAGTAGAAGAAAAAGGAAGGAGAGATTTTGTGATTTTAACTAGAAACTAGTGAGAACTATACATGCTCCATAAACATCAAATTTACCTCGGAGAATAGAAAAACCAGCCAGGTAGCCTACTGGAAAAATGATGATTCCAAAGTCTTTAAATTGAACACTGGATGTGGTTAGTTAATTCCTCAAGAAAGAAAGCAACAGAGCACCTACACCCTGGGGTTTCTTTCCTGGTTTTCAGGAAAAGTTTATATACTTTTAAGACAACAATGGTACAACAAACTGAAGTGATTCACATTTACTTCAGTGAATGCAATGAAAAAAGGACAAATTAAAAGTGGGTACATTCTTGTAAATAGACTCTATTATTTTTTAAACCTACTTTCCCCAGATGTATTATTAATATTTACTATCATTTAAGTTTACTTTTGATTCGAGATTTCATTAATGCCCATAGTCCCCAAATTTCACAGGAACCATGCAAAGATGTTTGAATTAATTAAGACTTATTTAGAAGTTAACATTTGTGAATGGGGCTTTGCTCTTATTTTCTGGACCATATTTTGAAATCACAAAAAAAATCTTTTATTTATTTTGTGTTCCTTCTTCAGAGTATTTTTTGCTCTACCAATTCTTCCTCTATTTGGCAACATTGTTCAATATTTTGAGTAGTCTAGAACTAAGAAAAGCATCTGCATCATATGATACATGATAAGAGATGGTTGTTGGAATAGAAGTAAGACACAGCATGCCACATGCCAGAGTGCATTGACAGTTTGAAATTTCTGATATATTAATAAAAATATTGAAGGTGCATCAGAGACTATTATTTAACATCCATCTGGAAATAAAGTCCATTATGGAGAGTTAAAAAAAAAAGGTGCCTCTTTTGACTGAAGAGACAATCAAAAGCTAATAATGTTTACATTATTATAGATAAACCTAAGATGTACTTTTGTTCCATATTTGTTTTATATCTAAAGGAACACATTGATAACTTTTAATAATGGAGCAACAGGAATGACTAATATGTTACTATGGCTAGTAAGATTCTAGGATTTTAAATGGTATGTGGGCAGACTGACCATAATGGACTATTTTGGGGCCCACCAAATAAAAACAAACTGAATCATAGTAAAAAAGCTGGATCATGGGCATATTCACTAAAAAATTTTGAGATGATTTTCATGCAGATCCTTGCTCTTATGATCCAACATTTTAGCTTTTAAGGATGATCCTAGAAAGGCGATGTTTTATTGAAATATAATAATTGTTAACATATGTTAAATATTATACTTGGTGAATGTATCATAAAAACTTTTGATAAATGTGCTCTTCTTGGATAATAAATTAAGAAAATTATTATTATATTATACTTCTTTTGAGATAGAGTTTTGCTCTATTACTCAGGCTAGAATACAGTAGTGTCATCATTGCTCACTACAATCTCAAAATCCTGGGCTCAAGCGACCCTCCTCCCTCAGCCTCCCATGTAGCTGGGACTACAGGCACAGCACCACACTTGGCTAATTTTTGTTTTTTTTACCAGAGAAAATTATTTTTAATATTTTGGAGAAGGTCTTTCTAGACATTTCTCTGTACACACATAGAAAATATTATATATATATAATATTTTAAAACACAATTGAGACACTGTACATGTTTTTCAACCCTATTCACTCAATGTAACATGGACATCTTTTTGTCAAAAAAAATCTATATTCCCACTTTTAACCACCAGTATTCCATTATATAGCATTATATATTTACTCTATCCTCTATTGGACAATTATTTTATTTTTTTCTATTTTAAGCAAAAATGTATCATATATGTTTGTAATGTATATTTGCTGTATTATGAGAATATTAAATTATGTTCTAAAAAAGGTCAGGAAAAAGAATATATGAAACTCGTGTTAAGGGTAATGGGCAAACAAGTAGCTTGTGAAATAGGCAGAATTCTTAAGATATATTAAGTATAGACAGTATACTGTAAGACACGACAAAGAGAATAAATGCAATATATGTAAAAAAAATGATGAAACAAATAGGAATGTTAGTATCTTAAACAGGATGAGAAAGGTCAAGTTGTAAAGTACAGATGATGTCCTCTTCAGGCTGATAATTATGTCATCTCTAAAGTGGCCATTTATTAATGACATCCATTCTGGCCCCATGTATGTTCTGCTCCAGAAACACAGATTAGAAACATGGCGGTTAGCACGCCATTAGCCAGGTATAATTGCTCCTGTACATTTCAGACAGAGTAAGCATGTACTGGCTCTAAGCACTGCTGAGCTTCCTTTTTCAACTTCAGCTGTGGTCCTCATGACCAAATTATCAGAGGTGAAGTCTGATGTCACAGACAGGACCTAACAACCCTACATAATACAGGGATCATATAATTTTGTCCTTTCACCTCTCTTGGACCCTATCCTAAATGTGTTAACCTTAACTCTATCTTTCCAACTTAACTTCTTTTTGTTTAAAAGTGACAAGCCATGTGACTTGAGCATCTTAATTTGGGCTGTGAGGTTTCCTGTACACATTTGAGATATCCTGCCTGATAGTGTGTGTATTTGAAGGTTACCGATCGTATCAAGGTAATTTCCTACATGACGTCGTTATCATTTTACCTGGGTTTTTCAACAGATGGGCAATGTTTCCATAGAAATACTCTCCTCCAACACTATTTGTTTGACTGCTAGTAGAATCGAACACCTTTCCACAAATTGATCAGTCTACCATCCAGGTAGATAATATGAATGAGCTACTATTTGTTTAAATTGAAAAATTCACTTTCATATTAAGTTCAATATTCATGATCATTATTTTATCAAAATTGTTTATGAAAGCTATATTTAATTAATTGTACATGGTTATTCTATTCATTATTACAAAAGAAATTAATATGGATTTCAGATTCAAAAGAAGACAGCATAAGAACAAAATCACAGCATAAACCTTCCAACAGCATAGTATTGCTATATGAGTCAGAATACTAGTAAAGGAAGGATATACAATTTCTTCCCTACAATTACACTATACTTCCTTGATCACAGGACTACAAATTGGCTTGCCATTTAAAGAAAATGGTTTACTTAGCCTGTAATGGCCATTTACAATATGCAGAGTAATTTCAAAAATTAAGAAAATTATATCCACAGGACAAACTTATGAAGCACTTAAAAACAAACAACTCTGCGACATTATTAACATTATCTCTTCTTACCTGTATGGAGTTACTAGTTAGTTTGATTTCTGTAAAATAGAAGATAAATTATTTATACATATTAACAACTGAAAAACACCAAAAGGAAAGGTAAATAATCGCTAAGATATTTCTCTGTGAAAGAGTGGATGAGAAAAATGTCACTGGTTTATTGATAGGATCTTAGTCAAGAGGCTTCAAATTCTTTTGAAAGAAAACAAATTTCCTAGAATAAATTTATGTAACAATAGTTGTTTCATTTGACTTGCAAATAAATTAAAGAGCTTCAATCTTTTACTGTTTGTGTAATAATATAGAAACCATCTTATAAAATTGAACATAAACAGATCTCATATTTTCTTTATCCTCTTATGTATTTTTAACATAAACATGCTTAGAAATAAACATAAAACAATATTGTTTTCAATTTTTAATAAAGGATGAATATTTATTTAGATGATGAAGGAAGATACACTTTACAATTTAATATTCCCAAATGCAGACTGAGGCGGATGCAGGTGATATAATGCCCCCTGTCCTCTTCTGACATTTTATAAGCTGGGATATGGGAACCCACGTAGCTCAGAAACTGTTTCAGGAAGAACTCTTTGTATTATATGCTCCAGACACATCCTCAAAATACATATTAACCTTATTACAGCTTTCTGACGTTGACCAGAGCTGAATTACACAATTCACATCATTTAATCTTTTTTTTTTAAATTTTTACACACTCAATAAGTGGGTGTTTATCCTTTCTATGTGGATAAATGTTCTTAAATTTAATTTTTCTTTACAAGTGACTAAGATGGCCTTATGTCTCCCTCTGCATGACTAAATTTTAGATAGACCTTTTTCCAGCTCTTGGCTCCTGATCTTCCTTTTTGTGGAGCATTTACTTTTGAAAATTTGTAATTGTACATTTTTTTCTTTGTCCCTTTTTTAAAAGCTCTCCTGCTGGTTTTACAAGATTTTAAAACCCAATAACATCTTTGTCAAGGACCTTGGAGTCATTCCTTTTAAGAAATGTAACCATCAGGGAAGAGAGTGTTTCTGTCTCCCAGTCTGCATGGGAGGGTAGAATCCTAATTTAATGAGCTCCAATTAGCAAACAGAGACAGTCTAATCACAGAAAAACCATTTGCAAGTTCAGAAATAATTCAATGTTCCTGGAACACATTCCAATGACCAACTTCAGAAGCAGAAGTAGGCAAGCAGAACCCTCAGGTAGCAAGGCTAGTCTGAGACCCGTGAAATAATTTTTTAAAATAGGATTATATGGGGAGAATATCATATTTCAGCCTTATTTCGACAAAGTCCTCCCAAGGGTGATGGGAAGTCCTCCAGCCAAAGCTGCCTATAAGAATCCTTATTACTTAGACATTACTAGGAATAGCCCAGGTAAAATGTGTTTGGGGAGCATACACATCATAGACCCAAAGGACCATGTATTCATTTTCAGTTGCTGATTTGTAGGCATTTTATGGTTTAGAGTTTACTGTGAGATCATATTATTTTCTAATGGGTTACTGCTGGATGAGACAAGCTCTACAGGTTTTTGAAAGTTGATTTTTCTCTCTGACAAACCCTCTGAGTTCTATATTAGTCAAAATGACTTACTAATCTATAGGATTTCCATGTGGGCCATTGCATCATCAGTAAATAATTATAGGCTTTATCCCCTCTTCAAATCTTCATCAATATTATTTATTTTAAATGGGACTCATTGTTCTAGGGCTATTTTGAAACAGAGGGCATTTTGTACTAGACTGGCAATAAGGAAAGCAATGATCCACTTTGGGAAATCTCCAGAGATAACAACATTAATAAAAACGTTTTCTTAAATATTTTTTCCTCTTTTGGCTATTTTTTTTCTTCCATTTATGTTCAGGGTCCTCTTCTGTCTAAAAAGGACTTCTCACAGATTTTCCTTAGTCCTTTATGTCCATATACTCTCCCCTCACTTTCACTATATCTTCACAGTTAGATAGGGAAAGAAGTCAACAACTTATAATACTTACCATTTAACCCCTCATTAAAATATACTATGAAGCTATTGGACTAATATAATGTAAAAAAAAATCTGGTTTCAGCTCTTACTTGTAAAGACTTTAGACGTTGTCTTCTCTATTCTACAAGAAGAAAAAGCTGGGCAAATGAAAAAGCAATAATTTTTCTTGCACGAATCAGAGAACTAGGGTCTCAAAGCAAACCATCACCACAAAATCTGGAGAAAGTGATACATCTAGAGAGACACAGCAACCAAGTCTTCTTATGAAGCAGAAGTAACTGCAATCATAAACTGGTAGGAATATTTAAGTGGTAATATTGATAAATAGCTGTAGGATGGATGTGCACTAGCATGAGAGCAAGAAATCTGTGGTGGCTGAAGTTTTAGGAGAACCCCCACACATTCGTGGTGTTTCCTCCAGGAATCCCAACTGTGAAGAATGGATAAAGGGCCTTCCATGGATCTGGCAAGAGGAGGAGTAAGTAACCACTGTGAAACATGCAAGGAGCCTTCTCAGTTGGAGGAGGAGGAGGAGAAGGAGAAGGAGGAAATAACATTTCAGATAATTCATGAATCAAAGAAAATTTCTCAAGTGAATTTTTAAAATCTTTTGAACTAGATAAAATCACATCAATATTTTTGAAATGAAAATAAAGTTTTTGGAGAGAAATTTATAGGATGAAATGTATATATTAGGAAAGAAGAAAGTTATAAAATTAGTAGTATAACCTTAAGTTTTAGAAACTTAAACAAAGAAAAGATTAAAGCAAATGGAAAGAAGGATGTGAGATACATACAAGCAGAAATTTTAAAAATTAAGATAAACAATAGAGAGTAAATGAAACCAAAATCTGGTTCTTTTAAAATACTAAGAAAATTAATATACTTTTAACCAGGCTAGCTAAGAAAAAAGCAGAGAAGGTAAAAGTTATCAATATTAAAAAGCATGGGGGTTCCTCAAAAGACTAAAATATGACCCAGCAATCCCACTGCTAGATATATATCCAAAAGAAGGGAACTTAGTATATAAAAAAATATACCTGCACTTCTATGTTAATTGCATCCCTATTCACAATAGCCAACTTAAGTGTCCATCAGTGGATGAATAGATACAGAAATTGTAAGACATATACACATGGAATATTATATAGCCATAAAAAAGAATAAAATCCTGCCATTTGGAACAACATGAATGGAATTGGAAAATATTATATTAAGTGAAATAAACCAAGCACAGAAAGATAAATCTTACATATTCTCACCCACATGTGGGAACTAAACATGATCTCACAGAGACAGAGAGTAGAATGATGGTTACCAGAAGCTAGGAAGGGTAGTGGGGCAGTGGAGGATAAAGTTGGGGTGGTCAACGTGTGCAAAAATGTAGTTAGATAATTAGATAGAATGAATAATATTTGATAGCACAACAAAGTGATTGTAGTCAAAATAACTAAAAGAGTGGAATTGGAATGTTCCTAACACAAAGAAATGATAAATTCCTAAGGTAATGGATACCCTGATTTTATTAATTCACACTATATGTATATATCAAAATATTACATTTACCCTATAAATATGTACAAGTATAATATACCCATAATAATTAAAAATAAAAAAATTTTGCAAATGAGCAGACATCATTCCTACTGATTCCATAGACATTAAAAGAAAAATAAGTGAATACTACTAGCAACTTTATGCCCCCAAGTTGATAACAATTAAATTGATCAGTTCCTTGAGGAACACAAACTATTAATATTTACATTAAATGAAATAGTTAACCTCCTCATTACATGAATTTGATCAATAATATTAACTCTTTCAAAAACAAACAAAACAAAACAAAGCAAAGCAAAACCCCATCAGGCTCAGAAGGTTTTACAGGTGAAATCTACCCAAAATTTAAAAAAGAAATGATTGCAATTTCCCCCCATCTTTTCCAAAAAAATAGAAGAAGAGGGAACATTTCTTAGCTTATTTTATGAAGCCAGCATTATATTATATACTATAAACATATAAATACATAACAAAAAAGTACAGTCCAATGCCTTTCATAAATGTATACCTGAAAATCTTTGACAAAATATTAATAAATACTTGCAATATATAAAAAGGTTAATGTATCAAAACCAAACTGAGTTCATTCCACAAATGCAAGACTGGGTCAATATTTGTGAAGTGATCATTATAATTCATTTTATTATCAGACTGAGTAATAAAAGTACTTAATATCCATAGATGCACAAAAAACATTTGGCAAGTCCCATCTCCCTTTCATGAAAACCTCTCAAAAACTAGGAGAGGAGTAACAGGGAAGTTACTTAACCTAATAAAAGGAATACACAAACAAAACAAAAGAAAATAACAGCTTACATTATACTAAGTGATGAGAAATGAAACACTTCTCTCATAAGAACTGGGAGCAAGACAAGGATGTCTTCTCTCAACATTGCTTTTAAACATCGTATTTGAAGACCCAGCTGATATTAACACAATAAGATATGAAGAAGAAAGAGAATATATATAGATAGAAAAAAAATATACAAACTATTTTTATTCACCAATGGCAAGAAGGTCTATGTAGAAACCCCAAACAATCTAAAAAAAAGCAAACAAACAGAAAGTTCTGGAACTAAGTAGTGACTTAGCAAGGTCACTGAACACAGAGGCAATGTACTGAAGTAATTTGCTTTTCTATAGGTTAGCAATGAAAAAAGAGAGTTGGAAATTTTTAAAAGTATCATTTACAATATCACAAAAAAGAAGATACTTATGTTGAAATCTAACAATGTATCATAGATTTTTTTATATATAAAAACAGAAAACATTGAAAACAGAAATAAGAGGTCTAAATATATGAAGCATCCACTATTCCTTGCCCATGGATTGGAAAACTTAATATTGTTGAGATGTCACTTCTCAGTCTAATCTATATAATCAATGAAACCACAATCAAAATACAAGTGAGCTATTTTATAGATATTGAAAAATTGATTCTAAAACTGATGTATTTCTAAAATATAGAGGACCAAAAATAGTTAATGCAATATTGAAGAATAAAGTTGAAGGACACAAAGTACCTGTTTTCAAGACTTACTATAATGCCACAGTAATCATGGAAACATAGTATTGGTGAAAGAATAAACACATAGATCACTGGGACAGAATAGAGAAGCCAGAAACAGATCCACGCAAGTGTGATCAACTGAACTTTGACAACAGAGCAAAGGCAATGCAACAGAGAAAGATAACCCTTTCAAAAACTGGTGCTGGTATAATTTGACATGCATATGTTAAAAAATGAACAAAAACAGACATCATATCTTACATAAAAGTTATCTTAAATAGATCTAAGACCCAATGTAAAAGGCAAAAATATAGAACACGTAGAATAGAACCTAAGAGAAAAAGCTATATAACTCTGAATTTAATGATATTATTAGATAAAACATCAAAATATCACATGTGAAAAAGAAAAAAATGATAAGTTGGATTTATTGATATTAAAAACTTTTGCTCTACAAAGTATACTGTTAAAAATATGGACGAGTCACAGGATAGGAGAAAATATTTGACAGTTATATACCTGATAAGTGGCTTAAATCCAAAATATACAAATAACTCTTAAAGGTCAACAATAAGGAAATAAAAAATCCAATTTAATGGGCAAAAGATATGAACATACACTACATCAAAGAAGAGATATAGATGACGACCAAGCATTTGAATGCATGCTCATTATCATCTGTCATTAGGAAAATACATGTTGAAAGAACAAGATTTTTGCATGTTTGTAAATCCACATAACTAAAATTTTCAATTTGCTGATAAGAATGTGAGGCAACAGAAACTCTCAACCATTGCCTGTGTGCCTACAAAATAGTACAGCCATTGTGGAAGGCAGTTTTCCAGTTTCTTACAGCACTAAATATAATCTTACCATAAGATCCACCAGTCACACTTGAGATACTTGATTGAAAACATATTCACATAAAAAGCTGCATATAAAATCTATGAAACTGTATTCACAACAGCCTCACCCAAACTGGAAGCAATCATAACGTTTTTCAGTAGGTGGGCTGATAAGCTGTAATACATACATGCAATGGAATAATATTCAGTGATATAAAGGAATAAACCTATTAAGTTATACAAAATATGAATCAATCTTAAATCCTATTGTTAAGTAAAAGAAACCAACCTGAAAGGGCTACATATTACATAATTCTTTCATATGACAATCTAGAATAGCAAAAGTATAGACATGATAAAAGATCAGTGTTTATCAGGAATTGGGGAGGAGGAAGGTTGAAGGTGTCAGGCACTTTGCATTTTTTAGAGTGTGAAGCTATTCTAATCCTGCAGTGGTAGATACATAACACTGCGTATTTGTCAAAACCCATAGAACTTCACAACACAAAGTGTGAATTTATTGAATGCAAATTAAACATAAATTACTTTAGGTGCTAGGAGGATCCAAGAATAAAATACAAAATATGACAAAGCAATCTGACTCCATTACAAATGTACGCAACAACCACACTGAAGGGAGTTGGAAAAGTCATGCTTTGATTATTAGCAGAGTGGGTAAGACGAAAGGCAGCATAAGTTCTGTCTTCTAGCAGAAAAAAAGTTGTTTCCCACAGTGATATGAGTGATCAATTCTGAAACTACAATTCATAATGAAATTAATAACATAATTCAATTGAATAATTAAGTAAAAGGTTTGCCAATATTAGGAACTAGATTCATAACTGTTGGAGTCTGAAGTAGATACAACTACGGGGAGAATGCAAGAATGATATATATGGTATTAGACTGGAGTTGGAGACATCATTATGACTCATGTGTAGCCTAATATAGACTCAGAAAGATACATACTGAAATATTTAAAGATATAGGCATATATCTGGATTTGTACTTATACATATGTTTTCCTGATCTGTCAGCTAAAAGAGCCTAGAAACAATAACACTGTAATAGCAATGAACATATAGAACACCTACATCTTGGTTCTTAATACCATTCATTATTCAGTAAAGGGAATCAAGTCTTCTTGAAGAAATAGCTTATTCTAGCATTGGTGCAGAGAATATACAAGATAAGCCCAGATCATCTTACAGTACCAGAAGATAAGGAAGTACTACACACACACACACACACACACACACACTGAACGGGCTAGGTCTAAATGACAAAGGAGACTAAGGAAAGAACTCTCAATAGCCAAAACTGAAACAATTTGAGTAATAAAATAAATAATTTAGTATTACATTAAAATCCAAAGTATACTATAAATACTGATAATTATATAAATAAATGATTGAATACACAAATGCATAAATAGAAGGAAATAAAAAAATTACTTATGAAGAATTTCAAATAATTTGTATAGATACTTGACCCTCAATGAAGTAGAGCCTAAGTCTTCATTCCTTAACTGTGGGCTTGGCATAGTGATTTCCTCCAACATTACAAAATGAAAATGGTCACAGAATAAAACTCCACGGTGGAGAAACCTGACAAATACTACCGCGGCAAGGCAATAGGGTTAACATCAACAGTAACTGTCATGTTAATATTTGTACCCTTTATGTGATACAGTAAAAATGTCAGTTTACTTCTGTGATCTTTCTCTCCAAAACCCATAACCCTAATCTCATCAGAGAAAAACATCAAACAAATTTCAGATGAAGGATATTCAACAAAATACTTGACTACTACACCTCAAATCTGTTAGCATGTTGATCCTCTGTTATGACGGTCATCAAAAATATCCACAGTGATCCTCTTTTATTTATTTATTTATTTTTTGCGATAGAATCTCATTCTTTCTCCTGGGCTAAAATGTAGTGGCGTCATCATAGCTCCTTGCAGCCTCAAACTTCTGAGCTCAAGCAATCCTCCTGCCTCAGCCTCCCAAATAGCTAGAATTACAGGCACATACCACCATGCCTGACTAATTTTTCTTATTTTAATTTTTATTTTTTTGGACAGACAGGGTCTCTCTGTGTTGCTCAGGCTGCTCTCAAACTCCTGGGCTCAAATGATCCTCCCACCTTGGCCTCCCAAATTACAGGAGTGAGCTACCATGCCTGGCCCAATCATCAGTTTTGAGATAGGTCATCAAAACCATGAAAGATCTGAAAAACTGTCACAACCAAGAGGAGCCTAATGGAACATGAGGTCTAAATGCAATAAGGTATCTTGGGTGAGTTCCTGAAAACGAAGGACAGTATGCAAAAACTAAGGAAATCTGAATGAAGTATGGACTTTAGTTGAAAAAAAGAGATATGTCAAATAAATGTTGTCTATACGATTTATTGTTCTATGATATTTATGATAATTTACCATTTATGACATTCTGACTCTTCCATTTATATTGCAATTAACATTGGATGTAACAATGTGTTATGGAAATAACCTTGATTAAGCTCTACAAGAGGCTATGAAATTTCAGGATCAAATATTTTCTTTATATTTAGGAAAGAGACTCCATGTTTATTTAATTATATATAGCTCAATTATATTTCCATTCCATAGTTCTTTCGGTATCATTTAGATATCATTTAAAGCCTTAAAAACATTGTGATTTATTAAAACATATTTATCAAAATTAAGGGAAGAAATTTAATGCCATTTGTAGAATACCAGGAATTGAATTATATCCATAACTGCATAGTTTTATCTCTTCATATTCAAAATGGATACAATCCATCATTAATAGAGGGTTATGTTATAAGTGTCCACATGAGAAAGATCATTTTTTTAAGAATTTTTAAAGATTTACTAAATTTTGTTTGAATTAGACAAAAATTTTTGCTATCTACCTTAACATACAAACTTTGATTTAAAACACTGAGGTGTGCAATGTTCAAGGGGGCAAAAAAAAGAAAACCATGTAGTATTTTTAAATAAACAGAAGAGACAGCTTGGCATTCAGTCTCTGAATATGTGGAAAAGTGCTATTTGATAAAGTCAGTATATAATTAATAAGGAAGGAAGGACTGTGTACTAAATTTTGAAAGGAAAATCATTTAATTATTAACATGTAAAATAATAAAGTTGGATCATCACCATATATCATAAATAAATTTCAGAGAGATTATAAATGTATATGTGAAAACTAAAACTAATGGAAGAAAATATAGGAAGCTAGCTTTCATAACCATGGCATAAATAACATTGGTTTAACAAAACTCAAAGACTTCAAACTGTAGGGAAAATATTGATACATTTTAATACATTAAAATTAAGGATTTCGTTTCAACAATGGAAACTGCAGAAAACTATGACAGATGAAAAACTGGGAGAAGATATATTCCATATTTAAAATTGACTAGGGGATTGCTTTCTGGAATATCAAGATATTCCTACAAACTAATAATATACAAATCAAGTCTCAATATTAAAACTGGCAAGACCATGAATAGTAAATTCATACAAAAGGAAATGTGATTGGCTAATAAATACAAGGAAAAATGCTGAAATGTGATAGTAATAGAGAAATGCAGATTGAAATAACTGCAAAATACTTACAAATTTAATATTTACAAAAGTTAAATAGACAATTTCAAGCATTTGTTATGAGAGATGATAATAAAAATTTACTTATCCCATTGATTTACCAATATAAAGGAGATTGTCCTATAAGTATACAGATGTTTCAAGCTTAACAGAGAAATTTGAGATCATACTTCTCTGTAAATATCAAATTGAACTGAATTTGAAATAGGAATAAATACAAACTGACAGATAAATAAAAACAAATAGGGCAGATAATCAAGAATGAGAATATATTTTTCAATATCTAGTGGGGCACTATTTGGTTGTAATAGCCTAAGTGGATCTTTATAACCAAAATGTTCAGTTCCCAAGGTAACTAATTTACTTCCTTTATTTCATTCATTACTGTTTATTTTCTGTTCTTGACTCCATACAGAAGTGACATCCAATGCAAATATAAACAGCTTAGCACAATTTCAGAGAACATTATTTTAAAGATAACAATTAAATAGAATATATCTTTCAATTTGGTTACTTTTTAAGCGAATAGAATTTTAAATGTTTTAAAGAAAAAATGAATCGGCATAAACATCGTTGATTCTCATCAGCTATTATGGATCACTTTACCACAAATTGTGTTAGAGTAATTTAGCATTTTTCTATTTATTTTTAGTATACAATCATTTGTTGTTCATTATGTACACAACCCTGTGCAAGATGCTGTAAGAGAAATAACTGCAATGTGGGTTATATTTTTCTCATGTGGTTGAAGAAACAAAACCCAGTCACATACCCACATAAAATATAACAATGCAAAAGAAGCTAAAGTTGAGAACAGAAATATAAAACTTATTGGGGAAGATTTGTTATGGCAATTATGATGTAAAATGAATCCTAGAAATGAATGAATGAAAGTGGTGAATTAAAATATAAGCAATGATAAAAAAGGAAATTCCTCTGCAGTGTTTAAAGGATGTAGACGTCTTATTGAAAATAAATTCTCATGGATAAGTACAACCAGATTTGAGGGGAAAATGAATTAAGGCAGAGAGAAAAACAAAATTAAAGAATTGTCCCTGAATCTCAATCTTGGGTTAATATATAGGATTTGAGGGGAGAAATAATTATGAACATTAATATGCTATTTGTAGTAATTTAGGTATGGATTTACAAAAGTTTTGAATATGGCAGTAGCAATGGAGATAAAGTAAAATATGGATGAAAAATATTTGGGGGAAAATTTTTGGGAATGTAGAATGTGTGCATAGGAAGAACAGAAAGAGAAATAAAATCTAATAAATTTTAGATGTTGACCCTGAGTAAGTAATAAAATAAAATTACCACGAGGAGAAAAAATATTAGTAAAGAAAATAGTTTAAGAAAAAAAAAACTTAAGTTTTTTGCAAGTTTATTTTGAGATGGTATTTGAAGATACAGAGCCTTACCAGGGAGAGCACCTGTTCACAGGGAGATGCATGGGTATAGTGTCATGCATATTGGTCCTAAAACTTTAGAGGGTTTTGGATCATGAGGGGGATGAAGTAGGCATCCCTGAGCGGGAAAGGAAGGGGCAGTAAACTGCTGAACGTATCAGAGCCTGAGTTGGTGAAGTGGGCATCTGGGAGGGGAAGGGGGTGGATAATGTCAATCTAAAATGAAGGGCTGTGTGCCAAGCCAAGTGAGAAGTACAAATGGGGCGACACTAGAGAAGAGGGTCTCATGAACAAGAGATTGTTTACATTTACGCAATTTTTCAAAATTATACTTAGTGAACATAATGAGAGATATGTTTCTTGTTGTTTGAAGAACATAGTACAATTGTGGATAGAATAAATACTGGAATGAATTCTGCAGTCTTGGATTAGAATTAAAGGTATAAGGGTGTGCTCATAGTTTTCAGTGTTGCTATCGTCTGAATTTGCCCCTCCAAAATTAATGCTGAAACTTAATTCCCATTGTAGTTGTATTAAGAGGTGGGGCCTTTTGGGAAGTGATTAAGTCATGAGGTTTCTGCCCTCATGGATGAGACTAGGGCTCTTATAAACGAACTTGAAGAGTGCTCCTCTGCCCTTCTGCCATGTGGGACACAACAACAAGGTACCATATATGAGAGCCTTCCCCAGACACTAAATCTACTGGCACCTTGATCTTGAACTCCGAGGAACCTCCAGAACTGTGAGAAATAAATATTTGCTGTTTATAAAGAACCAAGTCTAAGGTATTTGTTACAGCAGCCTGAACAAACCAAGACAGGTATAGATCTTGTATGTGTGTATCTTATATATAGATAAAAGATACATACATGCATAGTTAACGTATATAATATGTATGTATATTGTATCCTAGTTCTGATTACTGAGAGAGCCTGGGGCAAAAATGACACCCAATAGTAGCAATGAACAAATCTGGTGACCAGATCTTTGCTTCTAAATACCAGTCTCCACCAAGAAGATCTACGAAAACTTCCAAGACTTCAGCAGAATAGAAAATGAGTCTGAAATATCTTCTTGTGCGTAAATAAGGAAGTGCTCAAAGAACGACCTTTTCTGTGTGTAAAGAATATAGAAGCCAGTTTGAAGGGGCTTCCATATGGTAAAATCTCAGCAAATTTGAGCATCAAAATAAAAAGTGACAGTAAAAAAATCCATACTACAGTATTTATGGGAGATGAGATGTGACGTCATATCAGAAACAGTTTCAAATGGTTCAAGAAAAAATGGTGCTATTTTTAAAACATTAATAAAAAATTTTAAATTATTTCAAATTATACAATAATGACTGTTGAACTTTAGTAAAAAAATTCTCAGAAATAATCACATTATTTTATTTATCATTTAAAATGTTAATAATAGTAGAGTTAATACTGCCTTCAAGAATCTAATTCGTACCTGAATGTTTATGGTAGTACAATTCACTATTGTAAGAATGTGGAAACAACCCAAGTGCCCATCAATCCATGAGACAATGGTAACAGAGACACTAGTTACAAAATTTTGAAAGCTGTAAAGCAAGTGGATTTTTGGTAATTGACTTAGCAGGTAGTGAGGAAAGCAAGAAAGAAACATGATTTACACTGCAGACTCAAAAGGCTTAGGATTTGGTGGCACCAGGGATCCCTGGAATGGGGTAAAATAATAAAAATTATACTGCAAATAGAAAGACTGGCTGAAAGTGTTTAAGAAGCAGTTCCCCAGATCCCCTCACAGGGCTGCTTTGAGGATTTTATGAGTAATATATGTAAAGCACACAGAGAAGTGCCTGGCACTAAGTAAGTGTTCCATATGTGTTTGTTATTATTACTCCATAGTGGGAAGTTAATAGATAATTCTATTAAAAAATGGAAAAGTAGCAATATAAGCATACTATAGAGATGGAGATTAATACCAACGGAATCATCTAAAAGAAATTAAAGTTGTTTCATCTAGCAGGAGGGGAATGGGGGTTGCTAAGCCTCATAGAATATTTGACTCTATTATTATGATAAAAAGTAAAAATTTTGGAAATAAGGAATAAAAGACAGAGAAGCTGGCAAGCATACTAGCAAATACTAACCAGAAAAAAGCTGTAACAATTCTGTGTTGTTTTTACTTACAATGCTTCTGACACCAGATATGTGGGATTTTTCTCACACCAACCAACCAATTCTCCAACTCTCCAGACACCAACTGGATTCCCTATAATTCAATGCAGACTACAAGACTTCCCCAACTTCAGATGCCTATCAAAAGTCCAAGTTACCTGTACTTTTGACCAACAAATTCCTACAACTCCACCCTGAGGTTTGTTAAATTGCTAGATAGCTCACGGAATTCAAGAAGCACTTTACTTACTATTAATGATTTATTATGAAGGCTACAACTCAGGAACAGCCAAATGGAGAGACCTATTTGTGTCTACCATATTGTATATTGCAGAACTAATCCATATTTTAGACAAACTGCTTCATATAATAGAAGAGGAAAAGCTTTCCAATTTATTTAATGAGGTTTTAAAAACCCTGATACCAAAACCAGACAAGAATAGTATAACAAAAAAAAATGTGTAGACCACTTCACTTAAAACAGAAATCAAAAAATTCTAAATAAAATATTATATGGAATTCCTACGAAAAAGCTAAAAGTTAAGAATATCCAAGACAATTTGTTCCACCAGATATTACAACTTATTTTAAAGCTATGGTAATGGGATTATGTGACATTGGTACAAGAGTAGACCAAGAGGCCAAAAAACTATGTAAAGAACATGGTATAAGCCAGACACAGCATTGCAAAGCAGAAGGCAAGAATGTTTTGTTCATTCTATGGTGTTAGGACAATTAGTTGTCCATAATGAAAAAAAAAAAATTGAATTAGGTCCCTACTTTATATCATACACAAAAATATCCCTCAAATGGTTTAAAGGTCTAAATATGAGAAATAAGGCTGGGCGCAGTGGCTTACACCTATAATCAATCCTAGCACTCTGGGAGGCTGGGGCAGGAGAATCCCTTGAGCTCAGGAGTTTGAGACCAGCCTGAGCAACAGCGGGATCCCATCTTTATTTAAAAAAATAAACAAATAAAATAAAATAAAATAAATAAATAAATATGAGAAATAAAACTTTAAAATTTAAAAAGAAAATATAACTTTGAGGTAGGGTTTCTTAAACAAGTTTTTAAAATAAGATTATAAAAAGTACAAATTTATTTAGGTAAATATTGATAAATTTAACTATATTAAAATGTACAACTTCTGTAAAACAAAAATATTAAATAAAATGTAAAAATAATTCCCAGGCTATGAGAAGATATTTGTAATAATAAAGATAACAAAGGAATAAATCTGGAATACATAAAAAATAATCCAAAATCAATTATAAAATTGATAGGAAAAATCCAACAGAAAAAAGGGACAAAGAATATGAAGAGAAAAAAAAAACCATACACCATAAAAGAAACACAAATGACTATTAAACACATGAATAAATGTTCAGGCTTACCAGTGATTAGGTAAATGCAAATAGAAACAATAGCAACATAAAATTCACACTTATCGGATTAGGAACGTTTTACAGTTCAATAATTCCAGGAATCAGTAAGAATAAAAAGCAACATGAACTTTTAAACACCTCAGATAGGTGTGTGAATTTGAACAACCACTTTGGAAAGCAATTTAACACTAATACAGTTGAAAATGTGCAAGACCCCTCAGTTAGCAATTATACTTCTAGATAAATAATTGTGAGAAATTCTTTTTATTTACTGTGCAGATCAATTTAGTTCTCTCATCTTGTCCTAGTACTCCCCTAGGAAAGGTCCAGAGGAGGCTCCAATTTCTCAATCCCCAAACACATCAAGGAATATGATGGTGGTTTTCTTAGACCAAATATCAAAACAGCTTCCCTGAGATTATACCATTGCCCAATGAGACAAAAGTTGCTAAAGTCAATTGTGTTTAAAATATTAATGGCATTTACGCAGATACAAATTCCACTGCAGTAAGAAAGTATTGCCCATAGAAACCGTAAAAGGAAGTTATCTTTGAGTCCTACTGCGTTTAGAATAAAGTCCAGAACCCTGACGCAGCTCACTGGTCTGCCTCTCCAGCTGCTCGTTGCCCTACTCTCCACCGGCCCTCTCTGTTCCAGCCACAGTGAGCAACCACCTGACTCTGAATACACCATGCCTCTCCTACCAAAGGACTGCTGCTGTCCCCTCTGCCTGAAAGCTGTCTTCTCTACCTCTTGTCTTGCGAACTCATGACCAACTTCCAGGTAGCACTTCTTGGCAAACAATAAATACTTTTTGTCTGACATAGGCTAGCTAAATACTCAAATGATTTGTCCTATTTGGCCATTTGCCTTTAGGAGGTGAGTCTGGTATAATGCCCTTCAAAATCAGGCCTCAAATGAGGAGCTGCGTACAACCCCAGGGGGATTGGCAGCCCCAGAAGGCTGATAACAGGATGCTATCAGGACGCCACTGGAACCAGGTGCAGGATCAATAATGTGTGCCGCCTTTGAAGAAATGTCCAACTCTCCCAAAGCATGATGTGAATGGGAATGCGAGAAAAGATGTTCTGAAGGCAAAAGCATCTCAAGGGCACACAGTATTAGCAGTTCTTTTAGATGCAAGAGTCTTTTCTTGGTCTCCTGTAAATATCAGAAATCGTGATTTTTGAAACTTGGTCCGGAAAGCACAAAGCCAACAAAACCCCATGTGGATCATTTTTTGTGATTTGGCTGGTCAGGCAGTGTCATGGCACGAAGTACCTGGATGAGGTACCCCAGAAGGGACAGACAGCCTTCCACCTGTGAGACCAGCCAACCTACGCCTTCGGCCCTAGCCAGCCTGGCAGCTCTGGGGCTCTGGTTCTCAGGTGAGCACTGTTGTGTGTGACTGTCTCCCTGCTGCTCCTGCCAGGCTGCAAAGTTCTAGAAGGTTTCTTAGGGTGTTGCTCTCTGCTTGGTTCTATTGTACTCTAGATTCTAGGATAAAGAATCCCTGGCCAGGAGTTTAGGGGACAGGCAAATGGTAAAAAGACATTCGAATAATCCCCAGAGCACTGTAAATGTCCCAGTTGGTGGCTTCAAGCTTTGGTGGCCTGCATGTTTTATTGTGGCATGCCAGGCCCTCTGGAGGCAGGCTTCAGGCAACCTACGTGTCAATAGCAGCAGACTCCTCCTGAGGTAACTGATCTCAAATGTGGCTAGTTTCCAGGAGACTTGGCACATACGTCTTCAGTCGAAAAGCTTTAGGGTGCCTGGGTCCACCATCATTTAGATGTGCAGACAGGAACCAACCCCTCAGAATTCCCTGAAGCATCCCTTCCTGTGACCAAGACCCAGGATAAATAACCCTCCATGGATCTTGTACGCTAGGATGAACTGCTCTGCATACTAGACTATATGCTCTGCCACCTGGCTTTGCAGCAATTAGGAGAATGGGCAGGGCAGAGGTCCCAGGACAGTAGCCACAGAAAATTGTGAATATTGTACCAGATGTGCCTCACTATTTGCAGTGAATATACCTGTTCCGAAATCTCCAAGGCCTTGTAAACTCTGGCTAGCATTTCACCCAGTGAGTCTTAAAATTGCCCACAGAGATTGCAGGTCACCCAAGTTCTGCCAGGGTCTGCGGATAGCACTGCTGATCATTTATACCTGGCCACCAAACAGATTGCATGGCTCAGGCTGGAAATCCAGGTTGCTTTTAGGCAGCAGATAAGAGCTGGAAGAGAGGTCCTACTGACTTCTTTTCTGCTAGGCAGGGAATTACACTCTGCTCAGCTCCCATGTAAAATTGTAGCCTGACATTGCTGAGGTGCAGCAGGGTTAAATGGATCTAGAAATGGAGTTACAACATCAATGGGCAAGATGGGAAGTAATTTCTTACAGAACTGGCAAAGCCAAAGTCAAAGTAGACAGTGCCCTCATGTGGAAAAATATTTTTATAAGAAAACCAACTCCTATAAGTGGCCTCTGGCTGAGTATTTTTTAGAAATGTACAAAAAAGTGAGTTACACTCCACCGAGAACTAGCTGACAAGAAATAAATAATTAACTTTGCCATATAAAATTTAAACTTAAGAAGTTGTCTGACGCCCAACAAAACTAGACAATTTATTTTTAATATAAAGCAGTAAATGTTATATCTAGTTAATAGGACATGTGTTTTTCCTACCTTCCTCCTCTCTACTGAATAAAGGTGAATTTAGAAAAACAAAAAGATTGTTTAAAGAGGTACCTACTTAGTAATCTTCCCCTGGGGGCCCACTTATTTCCACTGGGCCCTAAGGCAGCAGTCCCCAAACTTTTTGGCACTGGGAACCAGTTTCATGGAAGACAATTGTTCCACGGATATGGGGTCCAGGCAGGCAGAGCTCAGGCAGTGATGCCAGCAATGGGGAATGGCTGTAAATACAGATGAAGCTTTGCTCACTCACCTGCCACTCCCTTCCTGCTGTGCAGGTCCCTGCCCCCCACCCCCAAGTTCCTAAGTTTCATGAAAGACAATTTTTCTAGACACCAAGGGGTTGGGGGCAGCAGAGCTCTGTGGCCTGGTCCCTAACAGGCCACAGATCAATAGTTGGGGAACTCAGCCCTAAGACACAGCCAGCCGCAAGGGGAAAGCAGCATAGTTTCACAAGCTTGCTCATTTTTTTTTTCAGGAGTGGCAAGAGCCATGGTGTCTGGGTATCCTGGGCACTGAGTCAGATAATTGCTCAGTCCCCTGAACACAGAGCACCTTCAAGGGAGGTGAGGGAGCCTCGCTGGAAGGGGAGGCAAAGTTGGGAGGAAAAGAGAGGAGGGTCTGAACTTCTGTAGAACCGGAGTCCTGCACTGGCCTCCAGCAGCTGTGTAGCCCAGGGCATGCGGCAGGGTCCTGCCAGCGAGGTAAGTAAGAGCAGTAGTATCTGCACCACCACCGTGGAAAGCAGCGAGCCCTACCTACCAATCAAGGCTCTTCCCCTGGAGAGCCAGCTGATGAATGTTGACCAGCACACTGCTGCTGCTGTGATTCCCGCTCCCTTCTCTAAGCACTCTCTCTCCTGTTCCTGCTACTCCTACTCTTCACCAGCTGTACTTTCATTCCTTTCACATGCCCTATTTACCCTGCCTGGGCCTCACTTCCTTCCACATCCAGTCTAGACTCCCTGTTCCTTCAGACTGATCTGTTGCTTGCACCCTTAACAACCCAGTCTTGCCCTGTCTAAAATTCCCCAACCGGCTGGGCGCGGTGGCTCACGCCTGTAATCCTAGCACTCTGGGAGACCAAAGTGGGAGGATCGCTTGAGGTCAGGAGTTCGAGATCAGCCTGAGCAAAAGCTGGACTCCCGTCTGTACTAAAAATTAGAAAAAAATTAGCCAGGCATCATGGCATGCATCTGTAGTCCCAGCTACTCAGGAAGCTGAGGCAGGAGGATTGCTTGAGCCCAGGAGTTTGAGGTTGCTGTGAGCTAGGCTGATGCCATGGCACTCTAGCCCAGGTGACACAGCAAGACTCTGTCTCAAATAAAAAAAAAAAATTCCCCAACCATGAATCCATTAAATCTATGCCTTCCTCTCCTACCTCATGGCATTAAAGCACTGCTGGGGAAAAAAAAAATCTCAAAGCCCAGAGTGTTGGAACCATTTAAATGTGTTATACAGCCTCACAGTCTCCATGCTTCTTGGAAATCTATTTACTGTGTTCAGCCAGCTTAGCTCTTCTGAAACTTACTCACTTTCCCAAAGTTAGTTACTCTCTCCCACCCTTCCCCACACACACTCTCTACATGTGACCTCACCTCCTACTTTCAAGAGTAAAAATGAAAATAGAAGCCATAGTGCAGGAATTCTCTCAACTTCTTGATGGCCAGCCACCAAAAGTATTTCTATCCACATCATCTTATATATTTTCTCTCATTTCAATTAGAGAATTATTCTCACTCTTTTCCTTCTCTCTTTCTTATACTTCAATTTCCTCATCTATAAAATAGGGATAATAACACTGACCTCATGGGGTGTTTGCAAGTATTAAAGTTGATAAGTTGAGTACATACTTGTAAAGCTTTTTAAAAATATCTTTACTGAGATATAATTCACATACCATAAAATTTGCACATTTAAAGTATATAGTTTCATGATTTTTAGTACATTCACAGAGTTGTACAACCATTGCTACAAAGTAAATCTAGAACATTGTTATCACCCCAAACAGAAACCCTGTACCCCTCAGCGGTCATTCCCCATTCTCCTCTCCCCACAGCCCTGGGCAACCACTAAGGAACTTTCTGTCTCTATAGATTTACCTATTCTGAATATTTCATATAAATGAAATCATACACTCTGTGTTATTTTGTGATTGGCTTCTTTTACTCAGCAGAATGTTTTCAAGGTTCAATTTGCAAGGTTTTTAGAACAGTCTTGGCACATGGTAGGTGTGCTGTGAATTTGCAATGATTATTTCCTAGGCTATTCTTTCCCAAGGACCAAATCTGAACCTTTTCCATGCTTCTGGAATTCCAGTATTTTCTGCCTGCAGTATTTTCAACTCTTCTTTTCTACTTTCATCTCTGTCTTGGCGTATAAACCCACCCAAGCCTATCCAATATCCACTTAATTCTTATCTCTCTACAAAGAAAATTAATTTAAAAATTAGTCTACTGTTTCTGCCACACGTTCTTATTAATTTCTGATTACTAGTCTATCATCTAGTACTAGAAGTACGTGTTGAATATCCCTTATCCAAAATTCTTAAGACTAGAAGTGTTTAGAATTTCAGATTTTGGAATATTTGCATATTCATAATGAGATACTTTGGGGATGGAATCTAAACATGAAATTCATTTACACTTCATATACATACCTTATACACATAGGTTAGAGGTAATTTTATACATTTTTAATAATTTTGTGGATGAAACAAAATTTTGACTGCATTTTGACTGTGCTTATCACATCAGGTCAGATATGGAATTTCCTATTTGTGGTATCATGTTAGCACTCAAAATGTTTCATATTTTGAGGCATTTCAGATTTATATTTTTGGATTAAGTATGCTCAACCTGTAGTAGCAAGGCTTTTTCTCTTAGAATTGCTGCTGACTCTCAGAAAAGGACCCTCAAAACTGCCTTGTTTGTTGTATTAACTTGAACCATATGAGATGACTAATATGCAACCATTTTTGACTTAAAAAATGCCAATTTTCTATCACTCAATCTGTCAGTGAATGTCCTCCAGCAAAAGAATACCAGGAACACACCTGCAGTTGAGCGAGTCTGATTTATTGCTTGTTGCAATGAGGGAGAACTCATACCATTGAGAACTGTGGGATGTTTCAGTAGGAAGATATTAGAAAACATTATAGGATTTGAGTTTATCTTAGATGATTGATGGGGGGAGTTAAGGAAGCCGAGCTTTGCTCGAAATTGGATGCTATCAGGAAACAAGCAATTCTACCACCGGGTATCTTAAGAAACCTCATCCAGGAGGGAAGACTAGAGTGAAGCTAACCCTGTAACTGGCAGAGAAGCAGCCGTCACTCATAATATCCTGGCTAATTAATTATTAGCTAAATAATTATTAATATTAGCTAAATAGCTAAGATCAGCTAAATAATTATTAATATTATTTATGTGGTTTGTACAATGATCACGGACATGATTACAGAGTGGTCTTGTTTTTGTCTTGATTCATTATGGCCATAGAATGACCTTGTCTGATGTTGACATTCTGTGAAATTTCTTATGTTCAACAGCAGAACACCTTGGCCTAGCTAAGAGTGCCAGGTCAGCACCTAACAACATCATGGCCTGATGTCAGTGTCAGACCAGCTTCTGAATGTCAGGGACTGCCTTTCTTTTTCTCAGTTCCCTTCTCAACCAAGGGAAGATGGTATCTATGAAATCTAGATTTTTACCATTGCTGAGATTTTGCTAATCAAGATCAGAAAGTTGCACAGAGAACAGAGTCCTTAGTTGAATTAGGGTTAACTCCTCCTTCTCATTTTGTCATAGGATGAGCTGCCATGACAATGGCTGTAGAGTCATATTTAGGACTCAGGATGGGATATATCAGCCAACTACAAAAAAAACAATAACCCGAAAAAAATTATTAGTGATTCACCTTCATAACAAGTCTCAAAGCCAGGGCTTAAAATAAAAAATCCAAACAATGAAAACATGTCCCAGAATCCATCTGGGTCTGTTTTAGAGAGTCAGGCAGATTTTTTTTTTTTTTGCTCTGTTGCCTGAGCTAGAGTGCAGTGACTTCATTGTAGCTCACAGCAACCTCAAACTCCTGGGCTCAAGTGATCCTCCTGCCTCAGCCTCCCAAGTAACTGGGACCACAGACATGCATCACCACACCTGGCTAATTTTTCTATTTTCTGTAGAGATGGGGTCTCACTATGTTGTTCAGGCTGGTCTCAAACTCTTGGCCTCAAGCAATCCTCCTGTCTTGGCTTCCCAAAGTGCTAGGATTGCAAGCATGAGCTACCACGTCCAACTGGGTAGATTTTTATTTTGGCTTAGATGTAAACTGTTCTACTTGCCATCTGTAAGCACAACAAGAAGTAATTGATATTGCATAAGTTTTCCTGGGCTTGCTAAGAATAATTCAAAGGCTATGTGACTATCCATGATAACTATAGCTAGTGAATTCAAATTTAAACTGATTTATCAGGCTTCCAGAGAAGAAGTTGTATAATTTGTAAGTTTTGCTAGGTTCAAAGACAAGTTTTTGACATCCTTTTGCTGAAGTGTTTTTGTTGTTGTTGTTGTTGTTTTGGGTTTTGGTGGGGGGCAGGGTTTGAGACAGGATCTCATTCTGTTGCCCAAGCTGAAGTGCAGTGGCACAATCATAGCTCAAAGGAGCCTCAAACTCCTAGGCTCAAGTGGTTCTCTTGCCTTAGCCTCCCAAGCAGGGAGGCCTACAGGCGCCAGCCACCATGCCTGGCTAATTTTTCTTATTTTTGATGGAGATGAGGTATCACTATGTTGCCCAGGCTGATCTCAAACTCCTGGCTTCAAGGGATCCTCTTGCCTCAGCCTCCCAAAATGTTAGAATTACAGGCATGAGCCACTGCCCCCGGCCTGTTTTGTTTTATTAGTGTGGGACTTATAGCCCATATCATATGCATAAAGAAGGAGTTAATTTTCCCTACAGGGAATTTTTTTCAAATAACCTATACTTCCCTGTTTGGGGAGGTTTCTGGGCATTCTTTTCAAGGAAACATGATCTATGGTTACTTTTAAACTACCAGAAAATTACTAACAATTATCTTGAACATACAGGTTTAGTTAGTTTGTGGCAGACAGATACAAGCCTAATGTTCACATAAGTAGTACTCTAGTTGGGAGAGATTATATTGAGAGTGTAAATATAATTTATTTAGTACAATAGAAACAGGCTTATTTTTTGTCCCTCAAGTTGAGCAGATTCCTCAGACGAAATCAGATAGTATGTCAGTTGTTAACATTATCAGGTAAGGCCTATTCTCGAGAGGCTCTAGGGCAGCTTTTCCTCTAACACCTCCTTTTGAAGGCTACATGTCCAGGTTTCAGACCATAGAGAGTCTACTTAGGAGAATGTTTTAGAAATACAGCTTGTTGATAATAAAGCTGCAGGTATCATATGAATCTCTTGTAATATTTAGTCATATTAGCTTGTAATATGGTAGAATTTAGGATTGGAAATAATGCTCAAATACATGAAGCACCCTGTTTTTAACTCAGAGGGAGATAACTTGTGGTTCCTAGAGAGGAGTGATCATACTGCCATCAAGACTAATGGCAATAATTTGGGCTTTGGGTATTTTATGTTCCTTACAGCCTTGATAGTTACAGTTTTAGAATTCTCTGCATTCTTTTCCTTTTCCCTGAAGTTTTTAGATGAAAAGGATCATGGATATTCTGAGTAAAAGGTAAAGTTGGAATGGAGTAGAGTGAAACTAGCTTGAATTGGTATATGTTATTTGCTTCCATTGGTCAAAGTTTAGATAACTTGATTATCAAGTAGAATAATAACTGTAGTGATTCAAAACACACCCAATATGTTTAACCATGAGTACATGTAAAACTTATGAAAAATAATAACTGTATTGTTGGAGGGTGCTATGAAGCAACTATTATTTTAAAAACTGTTAAAGAGAAAGGAATAGGCCGGGTGAGGTGGCTCACG